>PVKA01010777.1:0-63198 GCA_004027165.1 Ctenomys sociabilis
AGAGAGAGAGAGAGAGAGAGAGAGAGAGAGAGAGAGAGAGAGAGAGAGAGAGTCCCCTCATGTTCCCCTGCAGCACTACTATTTTCTGAAGATGCCAGAGTGGCCAGTGCAGCCAGCCACTTATTTTTCTTCTTCAAGTGCTTCTTCTCCTATTTCTCCAGCTTCTAGCAGCTTCCTTTGCCTGAGCCATTGCCTTGTTCATGACATCCAGATTCTTCCATGGAATCTCTCTAGTCTAACAGAAGGACAGGTGCTCTTCAACTTTCTTAAAGCTTATCCCCAAGCACATTGGTGGGTACCTTGCAGAAGCAATCACTTCTGGGGTCAAAAATACACTTGTTTGCCAGGTATCTGGAGATGCAGCCTGACAGCTTTAAGTTTCATAAGAATATAACCAAGATTTCTTTAAAGCACTTATCCCAACAGAATATAGTTCACAAAGAGAAAAGCAATACATTTTTCTTAACATCATGTTATTTGTTTCTCAAAAATCCTGTATAGAATGTGTGGACCCAAGAGAACATCTTGGAAACTCCCACTGCTGTTTTCTGTAGTGCAGAACACTGTTGAACTTTAGATGCTCGTAGCTGTTATATAGCATGTCCACTTAGATATGCTGTGGCAACACCAGCACAGCAAGTTAAAGACTAATTCCTTGTAGTAGTTTTACAAAACCTGCACTGGTGCCTCCATTCTCTCTGTGTAAATGGCTCTTATATTCTCTGCTCTAGCTCTGGGAATCAGTCTTGGTTCCACCCACCTACTACAAAATGAATCTAGCCAGCCACCTGAAGCTGCTCATCTACCACTTTATCTAAAAAGTATCTCTCCTTGATCCACTTTCTTCTCCTTTTACATGTCCACAGATCAGAACGTTTGCCTTCCATGTACGGAGTTGATGCATGTACATGACACATCCCAGCTCCCTGCCTTTTCTTCTTTTTCCCTTTCCTCCCTGTGCCTCTTGATCCTTTTCCCCTTTGAGAATAATTTAGCTCCCATTTCCTATTATTGATCTTTTATATTGATCCTTATTTTTACTTTGGATTTGTCACATAAGAGAAGCAATAGGATGCCTGTGCCTGTGCACCTGATTTATTTCACTTAATATTACTGCATCAAGGTGCATCCATTTACCTAGAAATGACTCAAATTTCTTTCCTTAGCAGAGTAGTACTCCATTGTGTATAAATACATTTTTTATCTATTCATCTGTTTATTTTTAAAAAAATATTTTTAAAAAAATATAATAGTATAAAATAATATTAAAGCAGAAAAATTACAAATAGTACAAAATTTCACTAGACAAAATAATATCAATTTCACAGTATTTGTTGTATTGCATAGTGTTGTTCTCAAATTATTTGTTCATTGCCAGATGTATGCATGCAAAATAGGAAGAAGAAAGAAAACAACATATAAGAAATTAAGAAGATAAAAAGGACAAAGAGTTGAATAAAAGGAAACAAAACAAACTAAGCATTAACTGCTTCTTCCCGTAGAGCAGCAAAACTGCACAGGACAGCTGTACAAATGCACAGGACATGCTGCTTGCATACATACATAAATCTCTTTCCCCTACCCCTTCTCCTTTGCTTCTGCTCAGATCAATAATTCCTTTTGAACAGGTTCATTCCCTTTTCCCAGTATCTATTGTACCCTTCAGATATTATTTTCTCTTTCAGATTCTCAAAATAAAAAGACTTTACAATGTTCGCACATGCAGGTCATATGGTCTTCTTCCAAGAATTAGCTGTCATGGACCGTACTATTATAAAGTCTGGAATGCCTGTGCTTCTCTAATATTATGCCTTTAGCTCTTTCAGGAAGTTAGCTAGAAGGGGGATTGCTGCATCAAATAGATGTTCTAGTTTTAGCTTTTAAGAAGTCTCCACACTGCTTTCCATACTGGTTGTGCTACTTTACACTCCTGCCAGCAGTAGAGTTCCTTTATCCCACCTCCTCAGTAGAACTTGTTATTTTTAGACATTTTGAAGGTAGTCACTCTTTATGGAGTCAGATGGTATCTCAGTGTTCTTTTAATTTGCATTTCTCAGATGGCCAGTGATGGTGACCATTTCGTCAATATTTATTGGTCAATTGTACTTCTTCTTCTAAGAAGTGTCTGTTTATCTTGCTTGACAAAGAGCTATCTTTACTCCAGAGTGCATTTTGATTGACTTTTATCTTAGGGAGTTCTTCATATATTCTTTAGATAAGAGTCATCTGCCTAAGGAATCACTGTCAACATTTTTGCCCACTCTGCAGGTTATCTTCTCATTCTATTGGTTGTTTTTTGTTTGTTTGTTTGTGTGTTTGTTTGTTTGTTTGTTTGTTGAGGAGAACCTTTTCAATGTGTTAGGATCCCATTTGTAAACTGTCAGGACTCCTTCCTGTGCAACTCAAGTTCTCTTCAGAAAATTCTTGACTACACACCTATGACTTCAAGAATTTCACCATCTTGTCTTCCAGCAGGTTGTTTCTGGTTTAACATTTTGTTCTTTTGATTCACTTTGATTTTAGCTTCATAAATGGTCAGAGACATGGATCTGGATTCAATCTTCTCCATGTGAATAAGAAGTTTTCTCAATTAAATTAAAGAGCTGTCTTTACTCCACAGTATGTTTCATGGCTGTTTGTCAAAGACAAAATAGTTGAATTACATACTTGATATTGTTTCTACATTCTCCATTCTGTTGCACTGACCTGAAGGGGCAGGGAAAAAGGATGAAAAGGGGAATTAAGATGCATCATTTGCCTGTTCCAGCTTTTCACAAGGAATGTAAACATTATGGACTATACATGCATACTAATAAACTAAAAGGAAATAAAATAAAACCACATATCTACAGGCAAAAACATCACCTTCCCAACATTCTAATGCCTAGTTAAGTTCTTCATTATTTCTCAATTGGCTTCCAGTAGTTTCTTCTAATTCTTAAATTCTCCATGCTACTTTGAGAGAATCTCCCTAAAATACGCCCTCATGATCTATATCCTGTTAGCTCCAGTACTTTCCCACCATTTTTATTTATACCCACATCCTTTGTCCAAACTCCATTATGAAGTTAGATTTCTCCAAATGTATCATTCTGTTTCATGCCTTTGTAATTTCATAGTTTCCTATCCCTTGACCTGTGGTACTCCTTTATCACTTCTCACTGGTTGTTCTTGCCTTTCCAAATTCAACTTAGGGGCTTTCCCCATCATGAAGATGTTGCTGGCCCAATCAGTTCTCAATTGGACTTAGGCATCAGTAACCTCTTACACATTTTAGATAGTACAAAATTATGTTAAAGTTTAGTATTCTTTCTCTCTGACTAAATCATATGCTGTTAGAGGCATATATAAGGGTTGTATATTTTCTTTGTCTTCTCTCTAACAAAAAGTATTGTACAATTGATGCATAAATGTGAAAAGAAAGAGGTATGAAAATGCCTTGTTCATTTCAAGGTGAAGGATCTGAGATTTATGTACTTCACAACTTCTAGAACAGTTTTGATAAAATTCACTAACTGAACTGTGTGAGCTAGAATGTTCTACTGTTGTAATATAGTTTGTTGCAATGTAGTCAATTTGGATCTTTTTAGAATACAATGTCAGGCCAGAAAGAAAACAAACTAAAATACTATTGATATTTCATAAAGCAGTCCCATCACAGAGCCTATGTGGGAAAATCACTACCACAAAAGAACAGAGAAATACATTGTATTTCTCTTATAAAATATTACTCATTCTATTTGAAAATGAAAGGTAATTTTGTAGAATGAATGGAGACTGCAGTGCAAAATGAGCCAAGAGTAATGAACTCTTTTGATGAGAAAGATCTCCTTCCTCCTATATCTGGATAAAGCTTCTTAATTTAGGAAAGGCCAAGAGGCAAATAACTGATAATGAAATAGGAAGATATCTATTGAAGCAATGAATTCTTAATGTAACATAGACTCTAGTGGTGAGCATCTCTCTCAAGATTCTTCTGGATGCTCAAAGTTTTAAAATACTATAATCAGGATGAATACTTTCACACCACATAGAAGGTCTCTATCCACTAATATCAAGAGCAGTTAATAGGAGCCTCATTTGCAACATATACTCATGAATTTGTCATTTTATTTTCTTCACTAATATTGTTAACAGTGAGTATTAAAGAAATCTTTAGAGGCTGTGGAGGTAGCTCGGTGGCCTAAGCACCTGTCTGGGAAGCATAAAGACCCAGGTTCAATCCTTGAAACCACAAGCTGTGTCTGGCCCACAACCCCAGGCACACAAAGCTGACCACCTAGATTAAATGCCTATAATCCCATTTCTGAGGAGGCTGAGACAGGAGGATTACTACAAATCAGTGTTGCAAAGCGAGACCCTGTACCAAATAAATAAATAAAAGATTAAAAATAAAAATCTTTAGTAAGATCCTAAAAACCTTCTTAATCATAGTTTATTGGGATAGTTCATGAGATTTAATGCATATATTTGTTTTTTGAAAAATGGTAACATGCTGAATTTGAACAATATGAATTCATATGTATGCCATTTCTTACTAAGGCAATTCTTTTTTATTCTTCATGCTGTAGTATAAGAATAAATTATTCCCTACATTTTTGCTTCACAGCTTAATGCAAATCAGCTCTTCCAAAAAGGTAGTACAGTGTATGTGGTAGGCTTGTAAGGAACAGCAAACATTATAAGCGAAATAACTGGTATTTCTTCTGCATGGAAAAATCTTCCTTTCCAGCCAAGAATAAAAATTTGAGGGCCAGCCAAATAGTTCAGTGGATTAATGCATCTACTTAATCAGATGCAGGGGTTGGAGAATTGATCCCTGGGCCTACCATACCAGCCCCACCCCCGGGGCGCACTGAGATGGCAGTCAAGACTGGGCTTGGTGGCATGTGCCATTTTAATCCCATCTGTTGGGAGGCTGTAAACAAGTGGGTCAGTACAAGTCTGGTCTAGTAGTGAGACCCTGAACACCCTGTAGACCCTTTCCTAAAATACGAAAATAAATAAAAAAGTAAACAAAAATTTGAGAGTAGAGTCTACCAAACAGATCATTTGAGAGAAAGGTCTACAGACACAAGTTTTCCTTGATGTTGTACATTTCAGCACACAGCATGCATGGTATGATTCTTTTCATATCCAACAGGAATGGAAATTACAGTGCTTTCCAAGCAGAGGAGTTATAACCCCAGAGTGAAGAGTGTATATATATATGCATATGCACACACCTCTGAGCAGTGAAAAACAAAAACAAGAAAGCCTTCGGGGCATTCTTTCATTTCTAACTCATCTACTGTAAAATACGAAATTTCCTATTTTTTAATAGACACCAGTAGTCTGTTTACCTGGCTTCTATTTATTATCTCTTTTCTGCCCCTTCCTGTATGTTCACAGAGAAAAATTGTGTTTAGGTTCATATAAAACCCACTAAAATCTATTATTTTGAGGGTGAAGCTGGAAATAAATAAATCAGATTGTTTGTGTAATATCTCAATGTTAATATTACACTCTAATTCTAATTGTAATTCATTGTTATGTGGAATCTAAGATCTCAGAGTCATTTATTTATTTATTTATTTATTTATTAAGGATGGGTCTACAGAGTGTTCAGGGTCTCACTACTAGATCAGACTTGTAGTGATCCACCTTTTTACAGCCTCCCAAGAGCTGGCATTACAGGGGCATGCCACCATGCCCAGTCTCAATTGCCATCTCAGTGCACACCAGGGGTGGGGCCCAACATGGTAGTCCTGGGGATCGAACACCCGAAAACTCAGAGTTTTTTGTTTTTTGTTTGGGTTTATTTTTTTTTTTATTTTTTTATTTTTTTTTGGTGGAACTGGGGATTAAACTCAGGCCCTTGCGCTTGCCAGGGAAGCACTTATTCCATCACCCCAGCACCAAGAACTCAGAGTCTTAAGTGTGAAATAATATCTGAAAGACCTTCAGGAATTTGGATATTTTATGAGATACATAGTATTTTAATACATATTATTTTTGCATGGAGGCTAAGACATAAGCTCTCATAAATCTCTCAGTCATCTGTGTCACTAAAAAATTCTTCTAGTAAAATCCTTCTTCCACTATCCCCATAGTAGAAACCACCTCTATGGTTCAGGCTACAGAGATTTCCCAAGGGACAATTAAGTGAATCTATAATTAAGAAATCACCTAACCCATCCCTGGCAGCAACATTCTCTTGAAGTTGAAGAAACACCAAAATTATGCCTTAAAATAGCATGTGGTCATTTGATATTAAAGGCCTAGAGGACCTCGTTAAGAATCAGATAATGTCATATTACAAAGTTACTTGGCATTTAGTGAACCTTGAGAAAAGAGCAAGTGGAGAGGCCTTTTTTCATAACAATCATTTACAGTATTGCAGTTATTCAATACTACATATCCAAGCCAGTTACTCCTTTTGTTTAGGGGAATCAGAAAACATCAAAGGTGCTAGAGGGTAAGTGGCAGTGGCCTCAAGCTAAAAGAACTGTGGGTGGCTTTACTGTGATGACAAAGCTGGGGTGGAGGGTCATCATAAGGTAGAGAGAGAGGGTCAAAGGCCACCAAGCAGGAAGTGCTAGGGCCAGATTTCTAAGTAATAGTGTGTCTTAGCTAAGGCACATTCAGCCTCCTGGATTTTTATTTTCAGCTCTGATGAAACTGAGACTTTTTTTCCCCCTGAAACCAGAGATTGAACTTCAAGCCCTTGCACTTGCCAGGGAAGTGCTTATTCCACTGAGCCATCTCCTCATCCCTGAAACTGAGATTTATATTTCTAGCAAATGAGAAAGGATACTGAAGTGTCCCCTTTCTAGGGCACAGTGAGTTGCAATGTAAAATATAATGTACAGATCATACTTGACATTTTTTAAAATCAGAAGTCACATGTAAAAAAGCATTCATGAGACATAAAAACTAGACAAGTAGCACAATGATCTCAACTTTTAGAAGTATAATTTAGAGGGCCAAATAGCTCAGCAGATTACAGCACCTGCAAGCAGGCACTGGGGCTGGAGGTTTGATCCCCAAGCCTGCCACTCTGGGCCTGCCTCCAGGGCACAATGAGATGGTAATTTGGTAATTGAGACTGGGCATGGTGGTGTACACCTATAGTCCCAGCTCTTGGGAAGCTGTAAACAGGAAAGTCACTATGAGTCAGATCTAGTAGTGAGACCCTGAACACTCTGTAGGCCCTTCCCTAAAATACAAAAAAAAAAAAAAAAAAAAAGTAACTTAGAGGAGGCAGTTATGCATTCATTTGGATTGTCCTTCAAAATGTATGCATTGAATGTGACCTGAGAATGTGACCTTAATTGCAGTCAGGGTCATTGCAGATAGAGCTCTTGAGGATGTTAGCTTCCCTGGAAAGGGTGGACTTCTGATCCCCCCAGATGGCTCAGTTCTTTGAATAAAGGGACAAACACACAGTGAGCCCCTCACGTGGGGTTGCAATTGCTTTGTTCCTTGATGCCTCCACAATACAAGGAACTCCAAAGATTCCAGAAAAAACAGAGTGGAGTGAGAGGCACAAAATGGTTGCTCCCTGAGCCTGAAGAGGAACAAACCCTTCTAATGCTTTGATCACACACTTTGGGCTCCAGAACTCTGAGACAGTGAGTGTTGGTGGTTTAAGCCATCTAATCTGTAGTCCTTCATTATGGCACTGCTGCCAGATTAATACAGAAGCTGCACAATACATAAGCATAAAATAAGAAAAAGACCATAATTTTAAGGGAAATCAACCAGACACACCATCTTAAATTGCATATGGCCTCACTCTATTTTGGAAACGCCCAAAATAGAGATAAACAGAAGACTAAAATACGGATAACAGGAAGGCAGGAGGTAGAATATTTTCCAATGGGAAGGGGATCAAGAGATGATGGGGATGAAAAGGGAACTCAGACACGTTCTGTGCATGTACCAACTCTTCACAAGACTGTAAACTGCAATCTGCAAAAATGTATCAGCAAAACTTTTCAATTATAAAACATAGATGTTTTGCAAGGTATCACCAACTAAAATCTCCATGAGCAGGTTAAAGACCATGTCAGCTACAATTAAAGAAATCACTAAACATTAATATATTACTGGGATATTACCTAGAGCACATCAGAGAGAAAAACATTAAAGTTTTAAATAAAGGCAAAAAGGTACAAATGATAAAATTATAATGTCAAATGCCCAGCCAAACAGGAGACCCACTGTGATGGAAAAATAGAGAAAATGGGAAAGAGAAATGAAAGCCACACTGAGCAATAATCCTCCAGAGGTGATAGAAATGTCTCTCCAATTGAGGCAATTGTAGTAGAACCCAAGTAGGATGAAATGACAATAAATGCACAACATGATTCTCGAGAAACTGCAGGATATCTGAGTGCAGCTAACAAGAAAAGATAAACTGCATGCAAAAGGCTAACAATTAGGCCAACAGCTAACTTACCAACAACAATGGAAGAAAATGGCAGAACAAGCTGTCACATGCGAAAGTATGATTAATTGTAATAGTATAAATTATGTTTCTGGAAGAAAACTGAATACAAAATGAAAGAGACTGAAAGACACAATAAGAAGCAAAGGCACTGGAAGCACATAAGTATATCTGAATTCTAATATGATAAAAATTAGATTGAACATTTTTGGTAATAACGTATGTTCTAACCCTTCCGTACAGAACCTCAAAGACCTTATAAACCAAAGGGGTGGATGTAGATGTTTGTGAGGCTTACCTAACTGTGCATTGACTGTGTATATTTGTGTATATTTTATTCCACAGAAATTATAGCCCAGCAATTGATTTTAAAAATAGATGAAACTGAAATGCAAATTAATAACAAGACATTGATTGCATTTAAGACATTCTAATATCTCACATCACTGGAGAAAGGAAAGGAATAACAATTAACAGTAGCCCATACCAAAGCACACACATGTTGGATATTTAAAATATTAGGAAAATAGAAATAAGCCCCACAGTTCAGGGCCAGCCTGCTGAACTGGTTGGTTTGAATTTCCAAACAGTGCAGGCAAAGAAATGGGAAGGAGCACCTGGTTACCTGGGACCACAGAGGACATCCAGAGAGGTGTTACTTAGTTACTTAAAAGAAAATGAACTTAGGAAGCATGAAGACCATGGGAGATTTATCTACAGGACAGAATTTGAGGGCTTTTCTTAAGATAATGAGGTAGAATATCCAAAGGATTTCACCATTTTAAGGAAAAAAAAACTAGCAAGATACAGCAGGGCAAGGAAGATGGGCAACAAGGCAAATGTGGGCATGACGTTAGTCAGAATTACGAGAGCACGCAGGAACCTTTCGTTCGGCAAGGGAGTTTGAGACCATAGCTCATAAATGAGCGATTGCAGGACTTCAGACAAGCAGAGAACCTTAGTGAATTTCTGGGTCAGACTCTTTATTTAACAGATGACTATACTAGAGCCCAGAGAGGCCAGTAATTCATGATTCAACATTTGTATTCCTGAACAATCAACTGCTACCATTTTCTTTACTCCAAGAGTAATTACATTTTTCACACCAGAGACAAAGATTTATGTAGCACCTTGAAAAATACCTTTAAAAAGTGTGCTGTTTAGGACAATTATTTCAGTTTAAAGTAGCTAATTGGGTAGTTAAGGTAGTTAGTGTATTTGCATGCTTAATTAACTATAATTTATTTAAAAGTACTCTAATATCAAATTACTGTAGGATGCATTTGAGGCTTAAATTATTCTTTTAAGAACTTTTATTTTTATTCACTTCTTTCACAGTACACAGTACAGAGTAAAACTAAATTTTTATTCCATTAAAGGAAAATCATCAAGTAGAATAAAAAACACAAAGTGAAAACAATGAATAAGAATAAAATGTTGAAACTAAATAAAAACAGATCATTAAACACCCATTCAGGAATTACAAGAAAAACAATTTAATCTAAACAGGGGTAATTTTTAAATAATAGTAGTACTGTGATAGCCAGTGTTGTTAAATTAAGTCAGCTAGCTGTGTTGGTGCACTCCTGTAATCCCAGAACTCAGGAGGCTGAAGCAGGAGGATCACCATGAGTTCAAAGCCAGCCTTGGCTCTATAACGAGTTAAAGGCCAGCCTGAACTAGATACCAAGACCCTGTCTCAAAAAGTAAAATAAAATAGAGTAAAAAATAAATAAGCTAAGTTGGACTATCTGGATTTATTTTATTTTATTTTTTTGAGGAGCTAGGTATTGAACTTGCCAGGGACTCTTGAACTTGCCAGAGAAGTGCTTATTCTACTGAGCTGTCTCCCCAGCCCCAAAGACTATCTGGATTTTAGTAACACTGCATCACTGACTCAATTATCAATGTGTGTTACTATGCTTGTCTTCACAGTAAGTTATCTTCAAACTCTAAATGTATAAGGTTCTAATGGACCAGATTTGGTGAAGTGAAATCCTCTTCCCCTAGGTCCAGTTTTGTCTGGCAACCTCGATCTCTATTCACACTGGCTACGTATCCATGTCTGGCATAGGACAGCACGTGCTTATTGCTGAATGACTCAAAGAGCTGGGGAAGCCCTTGGAGGGGCATGCAGTTGCCCCTGGTAGAGGAATGCAAACAGAATATGGAGGAGGGGAGAGGTGGCACTGCATCTCCTGGTTATAGGGCTTAAGCCAGCCCCTGTAGGGGAGTGTCCTTACAGAGTTATGCAGCATCCCATGGAATGTGAGCCCCTTTTCTCTCTTTACTGGTGATGCCTTTGGTTCTTATGGAGCCAAAAGCTTCTTCCTTAGTCTGGCCTTCCTCCTTGCTCTCTGTCTGCCTGAGGGCTGTGGCAAGGATCAGGATCACATGGAAATGGCACTAGACTGAAAACTTTCAGGGGCTGTCAAAGCTTCGAAGTAAAGCCCTAAATCCTTAGGCTGACATCCAGATCCTTAAATCTGAGCTGTTCCCATCTCTCCAGAGTCACCACACCTATCCTTACTTCTTTTATACTTTATTATTAAGACATTATGTCTGTAGTCATCAGTGACCTATTCCCATGTCAAAAGCTATTTCTGTACTCACTGCAAAAGTCTGTGGCCAGAACCTACAGACTAGCATTCTCTGTCCACTGCCTGCCTGCAGTACCTGTTGCTTTCATTCTGTGTGATACTGTTCAACGTGGGTTACATTCCACAGTTGTTCCTAACTCCTATTCTGCCATTCTTAGGTGAGATACCTGAGGCACTGTGTGGGCAAGTAGCAGAGCCTACCACACTGTACTGTAGCCATTTCCTTAAACATTTCTCCAATAAGTAGTTAAGACAAAAGCAATGTCTTATTTATCTATATATCCCCTGCCCTCTTCAAGTTTTAGTTTGTTTATTTTTAAAGAGAACACAGGGATGGGGAGATAGTTCAGTGGCCTAAGCACCTGACTGGCAAGGACAAGGACCCAAGTTCAATCCCGCATACCACAAGAGAGAGACAGAGAGAGAGAGAGAGAGAGAGAGAGAGAGAGAGAGAGAGAGAGAGAATACAAAAACAGTAAAAATAATAAAAATGGTTCAGAATTTCACTAAACAAAATGATAAGAATTCCACAGTAGTTGTGACATTGTTATATTGCATGTCACTATCTTTAGTTTAGTCGTTCACATTACCAGACACAAACCTGCAGGACTGGTCAAAAAGACTTAAAAGTTAAAAAGAAGAGAGAAAAAACTTAGGCTTTAACTGCTCCTTTCAATAGATCAGCAGAAATCAGCAGTACAATTAGTCAAGCTATCCTGTGCATAGACACATGTGTTTCTTTTTCCTTTCCTTCTTAATCCCCTCCTTTCCCTCATCCCAGTTCTTCATTCTTTTTGAGCAGTTCTATGTGTAGCCAGTGATCTATAAATAGTATTTTATGATTGAATTTTTGCTTTAGAATTTTGCCAAGAGATAAAATAATTCCTTATCAAATACAATTTCATGAAAATTCTAGAAAATTCAGAATTAAATCTTCACATCTTTCTGCAACTTTAACATTCAAAATTACATATATAAATAATTGATTTATCTCAAATACATAAATAAAAATATAAACTTCAGATGATGGGCATATTTCTATGATAAAATTTTTATAGAAACTAAATGACGTATCCTGAAAATTGTTACTGAAGGTAAATAAAAATTATTTTGTGAAGGCCAGCCACATAGCTCAGTGGATTAAAATGCCTGCTCAGATAGATGCAGGGGTTGGAGATTCTATCCCCTGCCTGCTGTGCAGGCCCCAACCCCCAGGGCATGCTGAGATGGTGATTGAAACTGGATGTGGTAGTGCACACCTGTAATCCCGTCACTTGGAAAGCTGAAACCAGGAGAATCAGTACAAGTCCAATCTGTGTAGTAAGGCCCTGTCGACCCCACTAAAAACAAATATATATACAAAAACATATATATATATGTGTGTGTGTGTGTGTGTGTGTGTGTTGTGAGTAAATATTAATATGAAATTATTGCAGTCTTTACTAAAAGAGCTATATTTTCATTTATTATAAAATACAACAATACCAACAAGGATGGCTCCAAAATATTTAATTTTAAAAGCAACTTGTGAGGAAGAGATGAAGAATGTTACCTGAGATAAAAGTTAAAAAGGAGTCCAGGCCAGCCCCTGAGTGAGTCTTGCTGCCACATTCTTGGGATCCTTCCCACCCCGCTCTCTCGCTTCCTTGGGAAACCTCCAGCCCTCTCATCTATCCCAAGCTCAGGCAGGGCGAGTGTGGAGGTGAGCTCATGCACTCCCCTGTGCTGTTGGATCGAGTCCAGGCCAGCCCCTGAGTGAGTCCTTTGGCAGCATTCTCAGGACCCTTTCTGCTTTGCTCTCTCAGAAACTTCCACCCCTCCCATCCACTCCAAGACCAGGTCCAGCTACTGTGAGGAGAGCTTCTGTACTCCCCTGCAACCCCTGGTCCAGGGGCACAGCAGAGGAGCACCACAGGTTCAATTCCAAGGGCTGCATCAGGAAGGAGCTTAACACAAGAGCTAGACTCAAGTCAGGAATAACTGGATAAACTGAAACTTAATAGATCTGTACCCGAATTTCAGTAGGTGCTAAGGTTATAACTGCATCAAAGCTCTACACGAAAGTTTGTAAGTCAAAGCTATACAAAATGAAAAAGAGAAGGACCAAAATGCAATCTCAGGCCTCAAGCCCACCAAGTACAAGTGCAGAGGACACTAACTCAGCTATACCATTGGAAGTGAAGAAACAACAACAGAAAGTAAAGAAACAACAACAGAAAGCTATAGAAGAACTCAGAGCAGAATTAATTTCTGGAACAACAACAAAAAAAAAATCTGTAAATTCATAGCATCTACAGTAAAGAATCAAATGCAGAAAAATAAGGAGAAAGCCCAGTGCCGACCTAGAGCAAGTGCAGAGGACACTAGCTCAGCTGAAATGTATGAATTAATAGTGTCAGAAGCAAATAAACAACAGCAGAAAGGTATAGAGGAACTTAAAGCAAAATTAATTTCTGAAATAAAAGAAGAAATCTCTGTATTCATAGCATCTAAAGTAAAGAATCAAATGCAGAAACATATGTAGGAAACCCAACATGAAAAAAACTATGCAATAAAAGAATTAATAGTTGTTTCTAAAGAAGATATTCATTAAAAAAAAGAGGAGATTAGAAAAATGACAGGCTCCTTCAATGAGCAATAGAAATAAATCGCATGAAGTAGAGTCAAACAGATATAGAGGAACTTAAAATCTCAATCACGAGCCTGCAAAACTGAGTGAAAGTGAAGACAGAGTGTCAGGTCTTGAAGATGTTGGTGCACCTAGTGAAGAGGTAAAAAAAGATCTCTTGAAAACAACTAAGATGCAGGAAAAAATAATTCATCATGTGCAAGACAATGCAAAGATGAACAGCATGAGACTAATAGGCATCTATGAGACAGAAGGAGTCAATACAAATGAGATAAAAAAAAGAAAATACGGGCAGAAGTAATAGCAGAAAGCTTCCCCAATATGAGAAAACAATTTAACATTCAGGTAACTGAAGCGTACAGAATGCCAAATAACTTCAACCCAATTAAAAACACACTGAGACATATAATAGTCAAGATCCCAGAAATCTAACATGAGAATAACATACTGAGAGTTTCTGGAGAAAAGAAGCAGATTACATTCAAAGGAAAACCCATCAGAATTATGGCCGACTTCTCTTTACAAACCATGAAGGCAAGGATAGCATGGAGCACAGTACTTCAAATCCTCTATGAAAACAAATTCCAGCCCAAACTACTATACCCTGCAAAACTTTCTTTCAAGTTTAATGGAGAAGTGAAATACTTCCATGACAAAGAACAACTAAAGAATTTCATGATGACAAAGCCATCCCTCCACAGGCTACTGAAAGATGTTCTAGAGAGGGACCAAAATGATCAGAACACCACCAACAAGAACAGAAGAAACCCACTAAATAGGGCAAACAATTAAATACAAGACAAAAAGGAGTAAACAACAGCAGGGAAATAACATGTCAATCGCAAGTCAACATATCTCAATTATAACCATCAATGTAAATGGACTCAATTCACCAATTAAGAGAAGTAGACTAGCACAGTGGATTAGGAAACAAAATCCAACAATAGGCTGTATACAAGAAACACACTTAAATCAAAAAAGAAATTCATAGGCTGAAAGTCAAAGGATGGAAAATAATACTATACACCCCAGCACATTAGAATAAAGCAGGGGTAGCAATCCTGTTCTCAGACAGTCTCAACTTCAACCCAAGAATGATCAAGCAAAATAAAGAAGGTCACTATATACTGGTTAGGGGAAAAATTCAACAGGAAGCATTCATAAATATGTATGCACCGAACACAGGAGCACCCAACTATGTAAAACAAGTCTTAATGGACATGAAAAATCCAATATCCAATAGCACAATCGTAATAGGAGACCTTAATAGTCCCTTATCACAAAAAGATAGGTCAAAGAGACAAAAAAACTAGCAAAGAATTAACAGAACTGAACAAGGGCTGGAAACAAATGTACTTGGTGGACATATACAGAATATTTCAGCCAAACACATCTGAATACACATTTTTTTCAGCTGCACATGGATCATTCTCTAAAATAGACCACATACTGGACCATAGGTTATGCTTAAGTATGTGTAAGAAAACAGAAATTATCCATGCATATTATCTGACCACAGTGCAATAAAACTAGAAATAAACAACAAAAGAAACCAGAAAAATGTCCTAAATACAAGGAAATTAAGAACACCTTACTCAGCAATCAATGGATAACAGATGAAATTAAATAAGAAATTCAACAATATCTACAATTCAATGAAAATGCAAGCAAAAGTTATCAGAATTAATGGGATGCAATGAAAGCAGTTCTTAGAGGGAAATTTATAGCTTTGAACTCACACATTTGGAAAACAGAACAGGGACAAATAAAGAGCCTAATGCTACACCTTCAACAACTAGAAAATCAAGAGCAAACCAAACCCAGAGCCAAACACAGGAAGAAATCAGAAAAATTAGAGCAGAAATGAACTCAACTGAGACAAAGAAAACAGTTCAAAGAATTAACAAATCAAGAAGCTGGTTCTTTGAAAGATTAAATAAAATTGATAAAATTGAATTTTTCTCTAGCTAAGCTCATCAAAAAGAGGAAAGAAACAATTCAAATATAAGCAATAAGGAATTAAAAGGGTGAAATCATCACAGACCCACTGGAAATTCAGAAGATTATCAATAGCTACTTTAAGAATCTTTACTCACACAGAAAGCACAGATGACATGCACAGATTCTTAGAAACATACAAATTACCAAAACTGAATCAACAAGATATAACCATTCTAAATAGCCCAATAACAGCCAATGAAGTATGAGATGTAATTTAAAAAACCTACTGACAAAGAAAAGTCCAGGTCCTGATGGATTCACAGCTGAATTCTACAAGAAATTTACAGAAGATATATGCCCTATATTTCTCAAACTCTTCAATGAAATTGAAAAAGAAGCAGTCCTCCCAAAATCATTCCTGGAGGTAAGTATTACACTGATACTAAAACCAGGGAAAGATGCAACTAATAAAGAGAACTACAGGCCAATCTCCCTCATGAACATAGATGCAAAAATACTCAATAAAATCCTAGCAAATAGAATTCAGCAAATCATCAAGAAGATCATATACCATCACCAGTTAGGATTCATTCCAGGGATGCAAGGATGGCTAAATATTCGAAAATCTATAAATGTAATACACTATATCAATAGAGCGAAAACAAAAAATCATATGATCATCTCAATTGATGCAGAAAAGGCTTTTGACAAAGTCTAACACTCATTCATGTTCAAAATCCTACAGAAAATTGGAATA
This sequence comes from Ctenomys sociabilis, assembly GCA_004027165.1. Classification (NCBI taxonomy): domain Eukaryota; kingdom Metazoa; phylum Chordata; class Mammalia; order Rodentia; family Ctenomyidae; genus Ctenomys; species Ctenomys sociabilis. The sequence goes on from PVKA01010777.1 coordinate 16,359, forward strand.
CAAGGCCTCTACTTTGAAAACTCAATAGTTAACATAATTCTAAATAGGGAAAAACTGAAATCTTTTACTCTTAGATCTGGTACAAGACAAGGATGTCCTCTATCACCCCTCCTATTCAATATAGTTCAGGAATCATTAGCTAGAGTCATGAGACAACAGAGAAATAAAAGGAAGAAGACATCAAATTATCATTATTTCCAGATGACATGATACTTTACTTGGAAGATCAAAAAAAAATTCCACCAAGAAGCTACTAGAATTAATACACAAATTCAGTAGCATAGCAGGATACAAAGTCAATAATCAAACATCACTAGCATTCCACAACACAGATAACAAACACACTGAGAGGGAAATTATAGAAACAATACCTTCTACAATACCAATGAGGAAAATGAAATACCTTGGAATTAATCTAACTAAAGAAGTCAAAGATCTTTTCACAGAAAATTACAGTATTATGAAAAAAGAGATTGTAGAAGATTTCAGAAAATAGGTATTCAGTGCTCCTAGATAAGAAGAACCACCATAGTGAAGATGGCTATACTCCCAAAATTGCTGTACATATTTAATGCAATCCCTACCAAACTACCAGCATACCTCACAGACCTATAAAAATCATTCCTAAAATTTATTTGGAACCAGAAAATACTTGGAATAGCGAAGGCAATCCTGGCCAACAAAGACAAGGCAGGAGACATTACAATCCCTGACTTGAAATTATACTACAAGGCTACTGTAATAAAATCAGCATGGTACTGGCAATGAAATTGACCTGAGAATCAGTGGAATAGATTAGAAGATGCTGAAGCCTCTGTGAATACACTCAGGCACCTTATCTTTGACAAAGGGGCCAAACATACTCACTGTAAGAAAGAGAGCCTTTTTTTAACAAAAGGTGCTGGAAAAACTGGCTCTCTACATACCGAAAACTAATACCTGACCCATATCTATCACCATGCACTAAACTACAGTCAAAATGGATAAAAGATCTAAACATTAAAACAAAAATAATAAATCTCCTAGAAGAGAAAGTCAGAGGAACTCTTGAAGACATAGGGATAGGCAAAGAGTTCATGAACAAAAATGAATTCACACAGGTAACACTTGAATGAATTAATGACTGGGACCTCCTCTTATTGAGAAGTTTTTGCACGTCAAAAGAAATCACCAACAAACTGAAAAGACAACCCATAACTCTGGAAAAAATCTTGACAAATGAGTGTTCAGATGAAGATCTGCTCTCTAGAATTTATAAAGAACTAAATCACATTAGGGCCCCAAAATTTAAAGGCCCAATACAGAAATGGCATCCAAGATGAACACACACTTCTCAGAAGATGAAATTAAAGAAGCAAATAAATATATGAAAAAATATTTCACAACAGTAGCCATCCATGAAATACAAATTAAAACAACACTGGGATATCATCTCACCCCAGAAAGAATGGCTATCATAAAGAAATCAACCAACAACAAATGCTGGAGAAGTTGTGGGGGAAAAGGGAATCTTTCTCCACTGCTGATGGGAATGTAGACTGATGGGAATTGTAGAAATCATTGTGGAGACTCCCTAAAAAATTAGGACTTTAAATCCCATTTAAACCAGCTATCCACCTACTGGGAATATTCCCAGAGGATCTGAAAACATCATATCATAGTGATATATGTGGTCCTATGTTTATAGCAGCATAATTTCCAAATCTTGGAAACCACCAAGATGCCCATCACCTCAGGAATGGATGAAAAAGATGTGGTATTTTTATACAATGGAGTATTACTCAGCTATGAAGAATGATAAACTTGAAGCATTTATATTTAAGTGTATGACACTTAAACATATACTCATAAGTGAAATCAACCAGACCCACATGTACAAATATCATATACTCTCCCTAGTATAAGAACGCAAAAGAAAAAATATAAATAGAAAGGTACAACACACTTAAAAGGAAAGCAAGATCTTGAAGACTAGACAATGAAGAGAGGGCCAGGGAAATGGCTCAGTCAAATAAGTGCTTTCCTGGCAAGCACAAGGGCCTGAGTTCAATCCCTGGTTCCACCAAAAAAAAAAAGGGAATGAAGAGAGAGCAAGGAGAAGGCTTGGAAATATGACAGAGGCAAAACCATAGTTATATGTACATGATGGATAAGGTAATGATTCTGAGAATCTTCAGAAAATTTTTGAATCTAGCAGTTAATTGGAAGAAATCTCTCCCTGACTAACTATAAATATGCTGATACCTGTAAAGTAAGCAACTGAACTGAAGATGGCACTTTGTAGTAGTACATTCATGCTTAGAGTGCCTGTCATTCTAGCCTTCTCAATATGTGCTACTTGCCATGACATGCCAGTTGCTACCGAGCTGTCTCTCGGGTACATGTTGTTTAAAAATAAAAAGGGTGGTAAATGAAGGCAGGAGACAAGAAAAGGAGTGTTGCAGGACTGTCCTGCTACAATGCTGTACATGGTTAGATTTCTAAACTTATGTTAAACATATATAATTGTTTATTCCTATTTTTAAAATATTTTACTTTTTTATGTTATATTTTGTAAGAAGTTAAAGCTTAACAGATCAATACTTGATGAAAAATACCTGTTTCGTGTTAAGCCTAAGATGTTTGATATTCAGATGGATAGTGACATTAACCTCAACAGCTTAGATTGTACAGTAATAACAATAAGCTTCTCTTCTGGAGGGTTAACAACCTAAGCTTGCAGACCAAAAATCAGAGAAAAAGGAGGGCAGCAAGAACAGCCAACATTTTGGTCCTAGCCTTTCAAGGTCAATTAAGACTCAAGACATAGGAGAACCTGCACTGTAACATCATGCAACTCAGTTGTGTCCCAAATTTTTTGATCAATGAGATTATGGGACCACAGAGGAGAGTGATCAATGATGTAGAGTGTGCCTAAGGAGAGTCACCTGGAGAGAAAATCTTCTCTCAGGTTTTCATAAAAAGTAAATTGGTCAAGCAATGACTCAGCCACATAGCTGACACTGACAAAGGCTCTACAAACTGCAGTAGAGGTCTCAAGATAAATCCTGAGGGGATTTGACTGACCTTTTAATCAGATACAAAAGCCACAATTCTTGTTACATAGGTCTTGCTTTATCTTGGTCTCAACCATCTGGCAAAAAAGTATAAAACTGAAGTATAAGAAGTAAAGCCATGTTATTATGCTGAGCTATAAAAGACTCAAGTTAACCACTTCTGACATTGCCAGACATATGGAAAACCCAATACTATTATGGACTACTGGACTATTTTGGAATATTTTGCTGAATTCACACACCTTTAGTATTTAATTGACAAAACTAAACAAAAAAGGGGATACAAATGATCATTTTGTATGTGTATATTCAAAATAGTTAAGATAGATATATAGCTACATTCTCTTAATCCAATGAATAAAGGGATCTGTTTTAATAGTGTTTGTAAATAGAATATCATGTCTGCATCTTGTACAACAAATAACCATTAAGAAAACAATATGCAATGTATTAATTATTGAAACTGTCCTAGTAATTGGATTTGAAACTCTCTCACTGCTATTTGTTTTTCAATAAAACTATGGGGGAAAACAGTTAAGAATTAGACTAGATACATTTTACATAAATTGTTTCATTCATTAATTTTGTGGATGCTAAATAATATAAACTTATGCCCAATATTTGGCTTTCTTGAAATGTTAGTAAAGCAGCTAAAATTTAATAAACATTTATTACATGTTTATTAACATAACATTGTTCTGATAATTTTATTCAAAAGCTCATCTGTGCTTCATGACATAATGTAGGGTAAGTACAACTAATAACTCCATTCTATATGGGAGAAAATCAGAGACACTAAGGGTGAATGTTAGAGTAGATTCTAAATCTTTGGCTTTCTCTGTCCTCATGAGCTTTACACTAACTTTTCTGTCTTTCCCTATGGAAGGCTGTTGTTTTCCCACTTCTCAACTTAGCTGGGCCAGTTGACCTGCTATAGCCAACAGAACTGGTCAATGAGATGGTGTGCAGCTCAGCATTCTTCTTCTCTGCCATCACACCAGAAAGAACATGGCCACACTTGAGTTGCTCCTTGGTCCCTCATGGAGGATGGAGTACAAGGATCTAGAGATTCCTTCATGGACCCAACCTGGTGACCCCCAGCAGTGCCCCCTCAAATGTAGGAAGGAAGTTGTTCCTATATTTTTGTACTCCTGAGGCTTTCTAATTGAACACTGACCAGCAGCCCACAATACAATCCATACAGAGGCACCTGGGTTGTGTTTGGGGCAAGACAGATTTCCACAAAACACACCATTGTACTGTGCTGCCTCTCTGTTTTTGCAGCTTGGTTTTGTACACATGATTCCATAAGGATATAGAATGCCTACCTTTTAATAATTGGGTAAGAATACACTGGTAGAATTTTTTAATGGACTGTAAGTGCCCTGAGGCATAAAACTGTGAGGTTGTCATGTTTTTAGTCTCTTCTCCTCATGCAGTGTCCAAGTGGGGTTCAGCAGGTATCAGAAATAAGCACTCTATTTTTCCTGAGTTCACATGTTCCCAGATACAAGCAAATGTGTGGTATCAAAACAAGACAGGCACATGGAACTTGCTTAGCCATACCCTGGTCCTACCTGAGGGCTTTTGATGTCATATGTACTACAACAAAGATATTTTAATTCTTCAATAATTAAACCTCCTTGGAAAACCAGCCTTGGAGTCCATTTTGTCATGAAGTAGTCATATGGTGCAGAAAGCGAAAACATCATGGTATGCCTCAACCTCACTTATATTTCCCAAATATAAAGAAAATAAACAGATCTCCTCAGCTGTTCAGTAAGTTAAGATCTCAAACATCACCAACCTCCATCTTAGTCCCTTCCAAACACTAAGCAAGTGTGCACGAAAGCTACAGGACTGTTTTTATTGTGACTGTCTACAAGCAGTAGCTGGAAGGGAGCACGCCTGCCTCCGCATCTCTATTTAGAGCAGGCAGGCCGGTCACTTCAGCAGCACCCTGTGAGGCTGCCCAAGGCCATCCTAACCAGTCCCCCATGGGCCAAGTACTTCCTGGGTGTTTGTTCACATGTCCGCTTTCAGCTCCAAGAACCACCCTCTCTCAGGGCCTGCTGTGAGCCTCTAGCTCCCCTTGCCTGCTAAATCCCCCTCAAAGTTCGTAACCTAGTAAAAAAAAAAAAATAGTCCAAGTTCTTATATCATTTCCTTTAATATTTCCACTTTTTATGACAAGCTAAATAAAGACACCTATATCCTTTGACAGCCACCAGCACACACTGCAGCATGCTCTGTGATGATGGTTTTCAGTTCAGCATTTTAATCATTTTCCTTGAACCCCAAACCACACACTGCAGACCAGGGAATCTCTCCAGCTACTTAGTGTTACTCAAAGGCTGTTGAGCTGCCCTGGCTGAGGAACAAGGAAGTAGAGACTGTTTTATCTGCTTTTATTTCCTTTCCTAAGCCTTTTAAAGTGTTATGTATAAGACTTTATAAAAATTATATGAGTTTCTTATTTTATATGTTTTTTGCCTTCTTATAACTTGAAGATTTGCCTTATAAGGTACGTGTCATGAAAAGTGAAGATTTCAGAGTTCCTGCTATGCATAAGGACTGTAAAACCACCAAGAAATTGCTGTAACTGAATGTTCCTGCAAATGTCAGTATGTTCATCACCCTACTCAACCACAAGTGGAAAAAAATCACATTTGAGAGATAAATGATCAGCAGTATGTACTTTTTCAAAACACCTTCAGTGCTTCAGGGTCACTGTTTTTCACTGTTGATCTTATTGCAACTTTAGAATGTGTTTAGTTCTGTACATCTACTTATACAATATGCATTTATAAAATGCATAAAAATTTAAAGTACATATTTAGGAATTATCAGCTGGAATATTAAAATAAGCTAAAATTATGTTCTTCCAAGTAAACTATGTAAATGTATAATTTCCTTTAAAAAATTCCAGTACTTATCCATATTTCGGTTGTTTTCTTCTAGCAAAAATAACTTGCAGAATATAGCTACCTGATGCCAGGTAAAGAATTATAGTAGAAATAGCTTACATTAAAAAATTTTCTTACAAATACAAACATGCAAAACAGCATATTTCTCTTCATATTTCTGCACTTATATTTCCCTTGCTTGTAAAGTAAATCTCTCATAGGCCATTTGGTTTACAAGTGAGAGTCTAAAGGCAAAATGACATTTGCTCAAAATGACAAAGTAGATTCAAATCATGTTTTAATTTGTGGCAAATGTACTCTGTCTATACAGTACAATACATACTCACAGTTCCTTGCTTGTCTATGAAACACTCATCATCTAACAATAATCAGAAAGTTACAATCATTCAAAACAAAGAAAGCCCTTCTTTGGTTGGCCATAAGCAGAAAGAACAGGGGAGGAAATTCAAGCACAGTTTCCAGGACTCCTAAGCCTGGTGTAATACAGTATAAAATCCCTATAACATACTGTGTAAAATCCCCTTCTCTTGAGTATGAGTAGACTATAAATGTAAGGGCACTCATTCTGTCTCTAGATTATAAGACAAAAGTGAGGGGAGTTTTGAAGATGAAGACTCCAAAGCAGCTGAAGTTTGAGTTCATCAAAGGCAGGAGATTGTCCTGAGACATCTGACCCAGCTACCCTGGGTCAGGCTCTGAAAAAACGAATTCTTCAGACTTCAGTGAAGTAGCTTCAGATAGGCATTATAATAGATGGAATACATCACGAATTCACTTTATTATTAATCCTAAATTTAAAGGGAAAATGGTATAACTCAATCTCAGAATCGTGTATAGATTGGAAGTAGGACACAAAATCCTATAAAACTATAAAAAGAATAAAGAAGAGGAAACTAGAGGTAAAAGTTCTCGCTACAGTATCAGTTTTGTTGTTTGTTATTTTTTTAACCATATTTTCCATAGCTCACTTACTTCAGAATTACCTATGGTGTTTGCTTTAAAATTTAGATTCCCCAGGGGCCAATGAGATAGCTCAGCAAACTAAAGTGCCTGCTTAAGCAAGCTTAGGCAAGCACAGGGAGTGAGGTTCCACCCCTGGGGCCACACGCTGTCAGCCCCCACCTCCAGGGCGGGCCGAGCCAGCCAGAGTGTGGGCATAGTGGCACACACCTATAATCTCAGCACTGGGGAGGCTGACAGCTGTGTAGTGAGACCCTGCAACAACCTAATATATGAATGAATAAATAAGTAAATAAAATTTAGACTCCCCTAATCAATGAATCAGGGAATTCAAAAGTCTATATTTTTTGGTTTGAATCTCAAATACTATATGGATATATACCAAGTCTGAAAGCCCCTTATGTCTCCAGTGAGATAACTATTTTATTTTAAAGAGTAAAAGCAAAAAAAAAAAAAAATCAAAAACGAATAGTATAAACAAATATACAGATAGAGTAATACACAATATAAATAGTACATATTTTCAAAACAAATAGCAAATTAAGAATGGCTGTTATACTACATTTTTTTAATCTTGAAATCTGGTTTACAAGAGTGGACAAATAAGGCTGGCCAAAAAGGTCAACAGACTAAAGTGCCTACAAGCAGGTGCAGGGGTCAGGGGCTCAATCCTTGGGCCTGCCATGCCGGCCCCACCCCTGGGGCACACTGATATGGTAAGTGAGATTGGGAGTGGCGGTGCGCTCATGTAATCCCAGCTCTTGGGAGGCTGTAAACGGGCAGATCATGTGAATCTAATCTAGTAGTGAGACCTTTCCCTAAAAAATACCAAAAAAACAAAAGACCTGACAAATGAAGATTAACATTTGCTCTCAATAAACCTTAATATTTTTTACCTTTTTACTTCATTATTTTTCAATTTATTTTAAAGTGAGTATAATAATAATCAGTAAGACATTCAAATGGTACACATTTAGAAGAAGGTGAGAGGTCTTCAGCTGTGGATTTTGTATTGCACATTGCTGCCTTTGATGTAGTTGCTCAGACTGTAGATATCAGCACACAGAGTTAGTGAGAGTGAAAATTTTACACATTAACTAGTATTAAAAAAAAAAGGATGAAAATTAGCAGTACTTCATGTCAGCTATCCTGTGTACATACTCGCATGAGTTTTCTCTCCTCCTTTTTTTCCTATCATTTCTCTTTTCCCTCATCTTTGTTGGAGAGAACTGTTTGTGGGTGACAAATTAATTATCAGAATGATGACAAGGAATCAGGCTCAGACTTTTCAAAGAGCCCAAGGAGAGAGAACAGCATACACCTTGGTGAGCTTCTCCAGGAAATTCCACGGCTAGAAAGGAATAACCGTACGTGACTACACTTTAAGTGAGAAAGGATATTTTTAGGGAAACAGAATTCTCTTCTTGGCTGGAGAGATGGCTCAGTGGAATAAGTGTTTCCCCGGCAAGCGCAAGGGCTTGAGTTCAATCCCCGGTTCCACCAAAAAAAAAAAAAAAAATCCCTTCTTCTCTGCAAAGATCACAGATAGCATCAAATCCTTTGTCTCTAAAGAGAGATGACCCACATTCTCACCACAGCCAGACCCTTACCACTTTCTAACCAGATATGTTCTCAATTAAAGCTGAAAGAACCCCTGCATAACAATTTATAAAAATACAGAAGTGGATTTTGATACTTTTAATTTTTTAGAAAACCTTTCATTTATTTATTCATTTGATACAGGGTCTCACTTTGCAGCTCAGACTCATAGCGAACCTGGCATAGCTTATGGTATCAGGGACAGAACCCAGGTACCCAGTGCTGGCCAGCCAGATGCTTAGCCGGCCAAGCTAGCTCCCCAGCCCATGGATTCTTTTCCTTTTAAAATGAGTGGCACATAATTTCACTCTTAACTTCGTCTCACAGATTTTGTAGGGTCAAAGACTTCCATGTTTTCTTCAAGTACTGCCAGAGCCATGGCTGACATCTCTATGGGAAAAAATAGATTAATAAGAGAAAGCAGAGCAAATTTATTTAACAAAGTTTTATGGAAAGAGGAGCCTTCAGAGAAATGCAAACTAAAACTTTCAGGATGCATAAAGATGGGCCAGAATAATTATCCCTGTGTGAAAAGAATTTAGAGAAAGTAGACCCCTTACATACTATTGGCAGAATGGAAAGTTGGCCAGGGCTTTCCATGAGTTTTGTCATTTCTTAAAAGGTTAAGCTTATACTTAATCAAGACCTTACAATTCTAGGGAGCCAAATAGCTCAGCAGATTAAAGCATCTGCAAGCAGGGCAAAGGCCAGGAGTTCGAACCCTGGGTTAGCTGTGCTGAGATAGCATGGTGGCACATGCCTGCAATCCCAGCACTTGGGAGTCTGTAAACAGGTGAATCACTATGAGTCCGATCTAATAGTGAGACCCTGAACACTCTGTTGATCCTTCTATAAAATACACACAAAAAAAGACCTTACAATTCCATTTTTTGAATGATACAGATAAAATATCTGCACAGCATATTCAGACATTTTCATTTGTGATGATCAAACTATGGAAAAATCTGTATGTCCATCAACAGAACAGATTTTTTAAAAATATCTCTGTTATATGTCCACAATAAAATGTCATAAAAATTAATGCAGTACAGATATGTGAAACTGATAAATCTCAGAATATTCTTTTTTTTTTTTTGATACCAGGGATTGAATTCAGGACCTTGCACTTACTAGGCAGACACTTCTGCCACTGAGCTATCTCCCCAGCCTGAGAACATCCTCAAATAAAGAAATCCAAATATAAAACACTTTGTCCCTGATGATTCCTCATGCTCATAGTAATATATATATATATATATATATATATATATATATATATATATATATATATATATAGAGAGAGAGAGAGAGAGAGAGAGAGAGAGAGAGAGAATCTGAGAGGTTTCTTCATCTTAAAGTGCATAATAGTTTGGAAAAGGAGGTCCTGCCTTGGTTGATGGAAATATTCTGCAGGTTGCTAAGGGCACTGGTTAGTTGGGTGCAGGCAGAAACCTCTTGGGAGCATTTGCTTCAGGTAAATAATGCTTATTGTATGTAGATTTTACCCAAAGGGGCTATTAAAAATTGATGGCAGAAGTTCTTATCTTGTTGTTGTTGTCCTCACAAAATACACAGCAGCAGGAAGGGGGAGGGGTGCACTGCTGATAATATCTCATGGGGAAGCTGACCCCCCTGCCACCTTGACAGCACTGAAAACGCGCAGATTCTATTTGCAAGGTAGATATCAAACACTTCTTTAGGAAAGATAATATTTACAAAATTCTCTTTTTCTTTATCTTTGTCCTTGAGAGCTTCTATTTTTAACTTCAAGTTTTTTAAGTTCACCACGGCCCATTAGAAACAGACCGAGGAAGCAGAAAAATACAAAGCACCAGCTACAGTATAGGGAAGCGAATAAAAAGCACTGACAATCTATTATATTTTCCCTTGAAAGTAACATTGCTTTTAATAGTACCAGTTGTCAAACAATCTACCAGCCATCAAACATTAAATCTTGAACCCTTAGAAACAAGAAACACTGCACACGAGATTGACTAATTGTAGGGGCAGCACCTCAAGACATAAATATACCTGCATAGAACCTGTGCTGGGACTGGACCCTCACGGATCCCTCCAGATAGAAGGGGGTTCAGCTGCTGTGAAATGATGGCTGGAGTTAAGAGAGAGATGTCAGCAGCAGAAAATGCTGAATTTCAGCTCCAGATGACTGAATCTGGACATCTCACCAGCCCGTCTCTAGGCAAGCCAGGCACACACAATAACTCTAGGTAATTAGCGATGGCCCGTTCAACTTGGATCCCACCACAAGCCTTGTCAACACTTGTCATTCATTTGAAAACCCATTATGACCGTACGACCTGCCTGATGACTTCCTGTATGTGTTCATGTCATGCACTGCCACCCCGCCATCCATTACGATCTCTAGAGCAATGTGTATTATTTACTAAAAGAAAACAACTATTTCCACTCCAAATAAACTAGTCAAAAGCTTCCATGTTTTAATTTTCTGGACAAAAAGGTTTTTTCCCTCTACATAACAAGTGCTACTGCTTACGTAAGTGATGAAAGGAAGTAGGACAAATTTTGAATTGAATAATGTAATTCTAGGAAACCACTGAAGAACTGCTACTCAGGTCCAGCCCAGAAGACATAAAACTTATAATTTTTAAAGCCCCTCAAGACACTCCAGCGATGTGGATCTTCATGAACTTCACCTATAAAAATGCTGTCCTACTGAATAAAAACATTAAATGAACTAAAACATTCTTCCTGGAAAAGATATTTATTGTTAGTGAAATAAAACTTCAAAATTACTTCTCTTACTGGTTCAGGCCTGGATTTGTTTGCCCACAAACTTGCAATGAAATGCTTTCCTTATCAGAGCTTTTTGGATTTTGTACTTGTGGATAACAGGAGCTCAGGTACCCATGTTTTGGCTTCTGCACAGCTTGGCTCACACAGTGAACTCCTCATTAACTCTGATCATTCTTTCCCCAGCTGAATCCTAATGCATCTGGAGGCAAAACATGAAAAACTACTTTTATTTCAAGTTCTATGAAAACAATGAATTTTATTCACTGTGATCTGAGGAAATATAGAAAAAAATCAAGCTACATCAAGGTAGACCAAAATAATCCTTTTGTAGAGGTTTCCTAATACTATTAGGCTAGATATCTTTCAACATAATTTTTCTCTCACTCATTCTTTCTGTCCCTTTCTCTCATCCTCTTGCTCTCACTCTCCTTCTCCATCCCTCTTCTCTCTCCTCTCTCCATCTAAGTATTTAGAATTTGGTCAATATAAGCAATTTGCGAGAGAATGGATTTCTGTCCCAACTGTTGCCACAGGCTTGGGAGGTCAACATTGGGACCCACAAAATGGATGTCAAGAGAAGGAAATTCTGAAGCAATACAGATAAGCAAACTACATAGCAAACTAACCATGCCTGAAAACTGGGTGGGAGGAGAGAAGGACAGGGACACCAAATCATGACAGGACAAGGTAGTTTTCAAATCAGATAGTTTGAACCAGAGAGACGATGAAGTGAAGACATAGGAAATATCTCATGTTTCCTTCACTCCTTGAGACAGCACAATCTTTGCTCAGACAGAGAGGCTGCATGTAGACAAGAAAGCCCAGCCTATGTGCTGCCCGCCTAATTGCCTCTACTCTTGCTGAGGCCACACTCACTATAACTCCGTCTGTCTCTCTGGAGCCCCAAATGGAGAAAGTTGTAAAGCCTACACAGGATGGCCACCACTGTGACCACAGATGTTCCGTAGGTATGGTCTTTGATGTCTCTCTGTAAATCACTGACTCCCTTGAGATGAGTCATGAAAACCTTTAGTGAACCATGGCCTAAAAGTAAGCATTCATATATCTGCCAGAGATACCTACAAAACCATCTGAGAAGTATTTCCTTTTTCTAAACCAACATGAAACTGAAAAGGAGCTGGGGAGATAGCTCACTAGAACAAGCACTTGCCTGGCAAGTGTAAGGACCTAAGTTCAATCCCCAGTTTCACAAAAAAAATAAATAAATAAGATTAATAATAATAATAATAAATTTCCCTATATGTATTAGCTACTCTTCTCTTGTTCCTGGGACAAATACCTGACACTCAAGCTTAGGGAAGGAAAGGTTTAGCTCGTAGTTACTGCAGGTCACAGCTGACCCTGCCATCCCATGCGTTAAGGTCTGGAAGACAGGCTGGGATGCTGCTGTGTCCAGGATGATGGGCTCCGCATTGCCAGGAGAGGCCACCAGGCACGCAGGGCCGAGGTGGGGGAGGCGTGCAGGGAGGCGCATGCTGTCAATTTAAAGGTCGGTGCCTCTCTGGCCCCACTCCGAGCCCTGTCCTGGTCCTCTGGACCCGCCCCTGAAGCCATGCGCTGCTCCTCAAGCAGCAACAGCACCATGATTTACTTGAGGCTTTGGAGTGACAGTTAGATACAAACCATAAAATTACTTCCCATATTATAGAAAAGTTTAGCAGAAAGATGACTTTCAAGTGTACATTTTCACATATAAAATCATACATTGCTTCTTCTAGTAGTATTTATTTCCTAGACTATGAAAAAATTATAACAGGAGACCCTCTCAGTGTAATCCAATATTACCCATTTAACAATCCATCCACAGGCAGTCTATCTTGGGTCTCTGAAACAGATGGCTAGAATAAGGGGGCTTACTTTCAACAAATGCGAGTTTTGAAAGATGTGTACTTGATTATGAAAGCTGTACAATACATATAATTTAGTTCATTTACATGTATAACACACAAACATGAGAGATAAAGAGGAGACAACAAAAGAGACTAAGATTGACAATCCCATACATAAGGGCCGGGAAGATGGCTCAGTGGAATCAGTGCTTCCCTGCAAGCTCAAGGACCTGAGTTCTACCCTCAGTTCCACCAAAAAATATAAAAGAAAATAATAAAATATAAATTCCCATAAACAACATGGGAATGATTTCTTGGGGTAGGGAGGTGTTCCCATAGTGCCATGTGTTTTCTCATATTCCCATTTCACACTTGTACTAGCATATTCGCTCGCAAAATAGTTATTTTCCATACTTGCTATTTATTTTATGCACAACAAACCAAGGTTTCCCCCCAAAAGAAAATCAACACAAAGAAAAAATTAAAATGAGGCAGAATCTCCTTCCCCTTCAAGCAGTTTTTCTTTTTCTTTCTTTCTTTTTTTTTTTTTTTTAATGTACTTAGTACAGGATCTGACTACACAGATCAGACTTGTAGTGATCCTTCCTGTTTTTTCAACCTCCCAAGTGCAGGGATTACAGGGACGCACCACCATGCCTAGTCTTAGTCCCCATCTCAGCGCGCCCCGGGGGCAGGGCAGGATGGCATGCAGCAATCAGCCTGGGCTCATGGTCTATGGGAGCCACAGCCAGTTGTTCTCTCTACAGCCCGAATCAGCAAGAACAGTGGAAAAAGAGCATTCTTTAAGGCTTCCTCGCCAGAGGAATTGGCCTAATCTAGCTAAAATTTGTGTAAACCCTCCCATTCAAGCCTTTTCTAGTGAGCTTTATTATATTAGGAATCATTAAAAATTCCACGGCTTCTGGGCTGATTTTGTTTCCTGGCATGCTGAAGACAAAAACCACAGAGACCAGATGACCGAGGCTTGGCTGCCCACCACAAGGACGCAGAGCAGCAGGTAAGATAATTTATGATAAAATGAAAATGGACTACAAGGCGTGCTGTTAGATGACACGGTGGGATGTCGTGGTAACTCTTCAGAAGGCAGTACACAGAGTCTGGCAAAGCAAAATTGCCTTAGAAGAAAAAAGAGCTGCAGAAAATTGGGAGCACTGAGTTGTTGGAAGAAAAACGACAAGGTGAATCTGGATGTCTTAGTAAGAAAGAAAAAGATAAATAAGTAGACTCAGAGGAGCAGACCTTCTTGGGGCAGTCTGCCAGGAAGCTTAAAAGGCCATCATGAGATGTGAAGTTACAAAAGGCAACCAGACAACATGTTCGGGAAAATAAGCCCCACATAACCTGCATTAGCTTCCCTAAAAAGGCTTTTGAAAGAATAGCATGTCGTGACTTGAAAGAGGATCAACTGTATTTTTAGGAACCTACAATGGATCTTTAAAAATTTATAAATATCTGCTAAAAACAGTTATATGGGTTTTTTAAAAAAAGTTTTTTTAACTTTTTGGTGGTACTAGGGATCAAACTCAGGACCTTGCACTTGCCAGGCAAGCACTTATCCCACCGAGCTATTTCCCCAGCCCCTTAGAAACAGTTATAGAGGATATTAACAAATCACCATGGGATGAACCAGCCCACAAATAATGTCAAATTTTAACATTTGCTATGTATTTTGATTACTAATTGGATGTCATATTTGTATATCCTCAAAAACATGCATAAATAATCTTGTTGACAGAGTAGAAACATTTTTATCATAATTTAATAGTAAAAATAATACCAATAAATATCTATCATCTATCTATCTATCTATCTATCTATCTATCTATCTATCTATCTATCTATCTATCTATCTGTCTATCTATCTATCCCACTCTGTTTTCAGCAGTGGTTCTGTGTCAGGCATTGTCCAAATGTTTTCTCTATTATGTCATTGTGCTCTAATATATTCCTAAGGTATGGTTATTATTATTCCTCCGTTAAACTTTGATACATCCTTTTAATTCAGGGTTTTGCAGCATATAGGACCAATGAAATGAAAGGCACATATGCACAATATCTTTCTTTTAGTATAACTTACTCAGTTTATTAAACACTACAATTTTGAAGAAATTGATAAGAGGAACAACATACATAATGAAAAATAACAACTCCTTGCTGTTAAAATATATTAAGAATAACATTTACCAGGGTGCTACAGGACAACTTGTCAAATAGTAGTTTAGACTGATAGGCAAAGATTAAGAATCAGAACTAAGTGTCAATCCCTGCAACCCTCAGGTCAATTTCTGTCAGAACTAAGTGTCGATCCCTGCAACCCTCAGATCAATTTCTGATGGGAGGAAGAAGGAATTTTGTTTTGCAGTCCCACTTGAAGTATCAGTGTGGTGACAACGACCAGTAGGTGCTGGTCCTTATACTGAGATGGAAGGCAATTACGGAACAAGGTGTGCACACTGCCTCTGTAGAAGGGCCAGATTGCCTGTCAGTTACAAAGGTAAAAGACAATGGACAATAAAAAAGATCTAGTAGATGCCCCTTAGCAACCGACCTACTACAGCATGTCCAATAATGAGACAGATGTGGTACCTCTGCTAGTGTGATGGTGAAGAAGGCTCACCCAGTTATCTCTGTAGGACTCTCCAAAAAGCTTTACATGGAGTTTAGCATGAAGAAATACTAAAAAAATCCAGATAAGTGGCCTTCAAATATCCAAACAACTAATCCTTCAAAAATCTGAATGCCTTAAAAGTAAAAAGAGGAGAAAGGAGGGAGGAAACCTGATTAAGGATGACCAAAGTGATACAGTTATACATGGAAATTTATTTTAAAAGTATAGCAGTAAAAGCTATTATTGAGTACTCAGAAATGAGGATTTAGGTATATATTACATAGTAATTTTATAAGAGAGTGTCAACTCTCTTCCTGTTAACATTGGTTTGTGTTTATTTAATAGGGCAGCATCATATTAGAAATTGTATATGAAGTACTTAGAATAAAGTTTTAAATAGTCTAGAAGTTTTCCATTGTGAATGCTCTAAGGAAGGGTGGTGAGGGCTCTAAGGTGAGGAAAAAGTATCAAGTTTAGTGAAGCAGGAGGATTTGTAGGGCATCAGGGCCAAACCAGGAGGCAAAGGCTCATGAGCAACGTGTGTGTCAGACTCCTTGAAAGCCCTCCTCCTGAGGAGCTAAAAAGCCAAACTGAAGGAAGACTGTTCCTCCATGTTTACTTCTTCAGGTGCACTTCTGACATGACTAATGGACAAAATATAGAAAGCCATCCGCTAACTGAGGCAAGGCTTTGGAACTCAGTTGGCTCAGCCTTAAATGGAAGTAAAAACTGTTACTCCCTACTTCACAAAATGCTTTAGAGATTAATAGATAATGTTTCTAAAACACTGTCAGCTTTTTATATAGAAAACATACCACGCAAGGACAAAGCATGGTTTTGGTACATTACAGATGGAAGAATTAACAGCAGGATTTGAAAGGGCCAAAGTAGGTTATATCTGAAGGAAAAAGGAGGACCTTAACAATTCTTCCATGAGGACAATATTTGCACAAGAACTTAATTACACAGAATTTCTTTGTAGTTATAAAAGAGAGTTAAAGTTAAGCACTGTGTATAGATAACAAAAAAAGGCAGATTTAGATTAGAACATACAAATCAGCTCTGTATGATAGAGTTTTCCTTATTTCTATAGTTTTGGTTCAAATTCCCTATGTTTTACATTTTTAAATGAAGTCACCAGGTCTTTTTTTCTGTTTTAAAAACAATAATATGTAGTGCAGTATAGGCATCTTCAAGCTTGCAGAAAAGTAGAAAATCCCCCAATGGTCTTAACACCTAGGAAAATAACAGCACATAGATATGATTGCTTTTAATCTTTTAGTTCTAAAAGCACTTTTTCCAGGGGCCAGGGAGATAGCTCACTGGTGTAGCACCTGCCAGCAGGAGCGGAGTCCTGAGATCAATTCCCAGTACAAAACAAAACAAACAAGCCCCTCTCCCAGAGTCCTAATCATAAAGATATGATTTGAATTGTATATGTGCAATTTTATAAAATGGTTTTCAGGCTTTATAGGATAAGGCTTCACTATGTATTCCAGGCTAGCATTAAACTCACAGCTCTCCTGCCTCAGTCTCCTGAGCACTGGGAGTACAGGCAGGTACCCAAGCCCCAGTTTATATAAAATTTAATATTAAGAATTGTCAAGAATTTCACTAGAGAATATGACCATGAACTGTAATATTTTATGTTTCCTTATAGAATATTTAGACTAGGATCCCACTGTTCTTTGGTACCCAGCCCTCCCTCCACGCAGCCCTCCCATCCCCAGTCTTTCATATCTTTGCAAGTTCCCCCCTCTCTCCCTCTGTCAGAGAAGACAGGAGTCCTCAGATTTCACAAAGCCCCATAGTTAAGCAGAGCCCGTGGTTAGCATGCATGCTAATGCCCTCAGCGGGCTTTACAGATGCTTTTCAAGTGTTACCAGCTCAAGAGCACTTGGCTTAGATGGACAGTGATGAGATGAGGAGCTTTGCCCTCAAATGCACCCTTGGTTTGCTTATTGCTCTCCATTCATTAAAAAATTGGGTCCAGGTAACTTAGCACATTCTTAAAGAGGTAGAACATCCTCATTCGAGGTATTTGGTGATCAAAATCCCCTTTGTTTAGCTGAGCACAACTTCTGTCTGAGGGTAACAAATAATCGCTCGCTGAGCAGTTCTCTCTGCTGTATGATGCTGTAGCACATATGCCTTCAAGAGGATGAAAACATGGCACCCTTCCTACATGAATGTGCTAGAAACAAACAAAACCCCTGGGCACATGTTCGGGAATTTTGACAGAGAGAAGTCACACCTGTGTCTTTCTTCAGAGGCAGCCTCTGCCAGCGCGCTCCTTGTGAGAGAACCAGGAATCCAATTTTAGTCCCTTCCTTCCGCAGTAAGTGCATGTGGGTACCACTGATCAACCTTGCACAGCGGGTCTCATTGTAATTACACCTATAAAATAGATATTTGAATATACATGCTTACCTATTTTTTAAAAGGAAGTATTTTAAGTAATTTTCAAATAAAGCAAGAGATTATATTTTGTCTATGGAATCAATCACATGATTTAGAACTTAGGGTATAAGAAATATTATTTTATAAGAGACAGAATCAAGAGAAACATAATTTAACAAAATATTTTGGGCCTCTGATCTGAACCCATACTACCAAAAAAGTAGTAAACTCAATTTATCAGATTTAATTTTATATCAAATAAGGAAACACTTATTTGAGCTTAATTACTTCATATTGATAGTATGGATTTAAGAAATTGTGTCCAGTCATCATTATCAAGAAAAATACATCTACTAGTTTTGAAACTTAGAAACTCTTCCCTTTGTATACATGTTGAAGACTACAGGTTAAGCCAGTTAATGAATTCCTTTCAAAATTTGTTTTCCAAGCTCCTGTCATGTTACCAGGAAAGGAGACCAAGGTTACCAATATTTGTTAGTTTTCAGTCAGTAACCACTTACTCAGTCTCAGTGAGGATGGAATTTTTTTTTTAACTTTTCCTAAAAACTTTTAGTGAGGGCTGGCCAAGTAGTTCAGTTGACTGAAGCACAAGGACCAGGGTTCATCCCCTGGGGTGCCAAGCCAGCCTCGCCCCCAGGGCATGCTGAGACAGAGACTGAGACTGGGCATGGCAATGTGGGCCTGTAAGCCCAGTGCTTGAAAGGCAGAAAACAGGAGCATCACCAGGAGCCTCATCTGTGCAGTGAGACCCTATAGTCCTTGTACGAAAAACACATTTAAAAAAAACTTTTAGTGGAAAATAGTTAAGCATGTGTATGCAAATGTCTATTTAAATGTAGATTCTCTTTGTTTTCATAGTAGTTATAGGGAATCCTTTAACTTTACATTCTCAGATGTTATTTTTTGGTTTCGTAAAATTTTTATTGTGTTTTTAAATACTGTTTAAACTTCAATTCCAATTCAGAAATACCTTTAATTTCTATATTGGATCTTTGTTCTCTGTTATTCTCTTATTGCCTGCATTATGATGTTAATCTCTTTCTACTTTTTTTCTTTATGTTCCTTGACAACTTCCATTATGATCTCTACTGATGTTTTTTCTAGCAATGTCATTCCACTATGTACTATCTCTAAAGCTTTCTCTAGTTTAATTCTGCTATTGAATTTTTTATTTCTTTGCAAGCCTTCTGTAAAAGTCAATACATTGCGTCAACTGGCTTAGCACCCGGCCAGAGTCCTTACTTTGTCAACATCCTCAGTTGTACAGGAGGAGGGCACGGGGCAGGTAACCTGCTTATGGTGTAATGGAGACAGGGAGGCTTGCTCTCCCCTTGTGCTCTTGCTGCTTTCACTGTGTTCTGCTGCCTGGAAGTCTCGCGATGCCCCCTGCCTTGTTGCCAGCTGAGAATAGGTAGAACCCTCCACCGACTGTGAGCTCAAAAGCCCTTTCCTTTCTTAATTTTGCACATCAGGTATTTTGTCTCAGCAAGAGAGAAAAGTAACTAAGACACCTTATTTTACTGAATATCACTATTTCCCTCATATTTTTTACTCCACAAACCCACACACAAAATATTATTTCTTCCTCCAAATGCAGTATTCAGGAAGCAGAATATATTCTTATTGTTGTTTCCTAGTTTCTGCGTGAATTTTGAAAATAGATAATTTCCATGGCATGTTCTTCTGTCTAGCTAAATATGATACCCTAATTCTCTTATTTCTCAGTTGTGTTGTTTTCACTGTTACTGTTACTCTTTTAAGGCTCAGTTTGGTCTTCGTTTTCCTATACTAACCCAGACAAGGATCACTTGCCATGGTCAACATCTGCTCTAGAGCGATCACGCCTGGCTCAATGTGCACTTAAGTGTCTGTGGACCATCATGCTTTCTCTGACTAAAGTCAGAGGAAAAATTTACAGCTCCAGATTCTTTTCCAGTGCTCACCATGTAGCAAGCACTCACATATATACTTCTTCTATCACAGTATAAGTTTCTCCATGCCTACGTTTCATGTCTCTAAAATCCTAGAGAAGTACAAGACATAAAAACTCAAGCTGTCAACATTCAGCACTATGTTCAAGGCTTTTATTTTGGTCCCTGTGTTCAGCAGCATATTTGAAGTGGTGAGAGCTGCCACAAGGCATAAGGAATCACCATCTCCTACTTACTGAAATTAATCTCCAGATGTCAAAAGTTTAGACAGAGCAGAGAAGTACCTGATTACCTTCAGAAGCAGTGTCTCCATCACTGACAGCAGTTTGCCCCCACTCTTTAATATGACACAAGCTAGCTTATACATCTAGAAGCTAATAACAATGAGAAAAGGAAAGAATGTTCCTAGCTTGTGTTAGGGAAATGGACTGTTCTCTTTATTAGGCAAAAACCTGAATATTCATCAGTTGTTTTTGTCTATCTGGTTTTATTACCCTCATGTTTTGTACAAGTGGAGTGAAGCAATCAATTGCCTGTCAGATTTCATTTTTCCAATTGCTCTGACTGTTGATCTTTTCTAAAAATTGGCATTTTATCCCTCTGCTTGTTCCTAATCACCAGTCTTATCACTGCTCCAGCTAAGCCTGCACCTACAGCCTTAGTTAAGTGTCCTTGCTGTTCCAAAGCTTTGTTGATGTTGTCTGAGATTTTTCTAAGGTCAAATGATAATCTCCCAGCTAGAATCTTCCAAGACAGCAACCTGGGATTGTCAAATTATTTCATAAGTAAGTATTCAGAGCTTATTTTCAACCCTTTAAACCTAGCATTCAATTAAATATCACCTTAAGGTGCTATTATGAATATAGATGATGAACATGGGATGGGGAAGGAGGGTGCTGTGCAGATGTCCCCCTGAGCATATGCATGTTTCATGAATAAATATGAACATGTCCTCACTAGTATACATTGTCACACACTAACAAATCTGTTCCTTTGCACACACATGTAAGTACCTTCAAATATGAACACAAGCATTTCTCTTTAAGAGACTCTCACCCCTCCTCTAACAGGAGTCTCACACATGCATGGTAACCTAACACTCTCAGGAAAGAGCAAGTGAAAAAATGATTCAACACAATGATACTACAACCAAAACTAAAGTAACTCAATAAAACATATCAAGGGCAAATGTAAAGCCAGGGAAAGAAAATGAAAGAATGGTCAGAAATGGTGTGTGTGGTGAGGAGAGCAATGTGTTGGGCTCTCTACACATACTCTTTGTTATACTCATAATAATTTGGCAGCAAAAGACCTAGGGCTCAAAAGAAGTGAACTGTTCATTCATGACAGTTGCCTAGTACCTACCAGATTTTCAAAAATGAAATTGAGGCACAGACTAGTAATGAACTCAGTGATTTCGGATACTCTCAAATCTAAGCCTATTATCCGCATATTTTCTACAACCTCATCTAAAATGCAACATTGCTTAATTTGCATCAATTGTGCAAATAATTAGCAAATTCACATAGGAATATATTATTATATTACCTAATAAAACTTCTGAGTTAGCTGCCAAAAGAAACCTTTCCATGTAATGTTTTCTATATCAGAAATGTTGGGGGCTGGGGAGATGGCTCAGTGGAATAAGTGCTTCGTTGGCAAGTGCAAGGGCCTGAGTTCAATCCCTGGTTCCACCAACAAAAAAAGAAAAATATGTTGAGTAGAACACTGTTATGGTTTGTGTCCAGGTGTCTCCCAAAAGCCTCGTGTAATTATGGAGCAGATTTCTAGAGTTTGTGATTAATTCATGATCCATGCTGGGACTATGGGTATAAGTGCTACCCCCAGCCTGGGGCAGAGAGCTTGAATACAGCACAAGGGAGAAAGACATGCTCTCTGTTGCCGTTACTCTTCTCTGTTGCTCTTGCCCTTCTGCTGATTTCCACCTCCATGAACTGCTGCCCTCTGCCATGTGACACTCTGTTTTGGAGCTAGCCGAGTACGGACTGAAACGTCCACAAACTGTGAGCTAAACACACTATTCCTTCACTAATTTTGGATGTCTGGTATTTTGTACCAGCAATGACAGAAGAGTAACAGAGACGCAATATAATAATGAGCCTGTGGTTCTGTGTTTTAAGTCATCCTTATTTCACCCTGGTGCACGTTAAAATATTTAAAGGTGAAGTGATGTAAAATTAACATAGTCTGAATGGAGGACAAGAGAGTGGAGAAGGTTAGTGTAGAGTGAGATTAGGCATGGATTTATAGCCATGAACTGAGTGATGGTATGTAGAGAGTTTTTATATGCATGTGAAACTTTATAACCTTGCAGTCTATGAAAGTCATCATACTAGTTTGTAAAGGATAGATACCTCTGCATATTTATTTTATTTTATTATTATTTACTTATATTTTATTTTATTATTTACTATTTATTTATATTTATATTATTTTTCAAGTATTATGTTATGGAGCAAACAAGGCCATAGTTTAAAAAGTTTGAAAACAACAACTTCATGTTTGACTACAGAAATGAAAAACTAAAGATTCTTAGATTTATGTTTGGTCATTAGCTTGTTTTCATATTTGGTATTTTTTTTCCTCCGGTCTTTCAAGACAAAATACACTCGTGAAGACATAGAAAATATAGCTAGCTAGAAAGCTCCTGGTTTATAATTTTATGAAATACCTTTTATCCAAAGAGGCAAATTTCCTAAGTATTATATATTTTCTCTTCAAAAGCACAGCATCATTTATCACACTTCATTAACATGAAAATGTGTTTTATGTGCAATTTGTTTTTACCCCTTTCATTGTATTACTTTACAATTCTTGTATTTTTAAAAACCATAAAAAACATTAGGCACCATCCCTTAAAACAATTGAAGATTTCAGCAACTCTGAATTAGAACAAAAATATGTCAGGTATAGAGTAACAAATGAATTTAAAAGCAAGAGAAATAATCATAAACTCAGAAAGCCCTTTGTTTTATACATTCCCAGAAGATTTATTCCACAATTACTAAAAAT
Source organism: Ctenomys sociabilis (assembly GCA_004027165.1). NCBI lineage: Eukaryota > Metazoa > Chordata > Mammalia > Rodentia > Ctenomyidae > Ctenomys > Ctenomys sociabilis. The sequence continues at coordinate 39,540 of PVKA01010777.1, forward strand.
TGAATAAACACTCATTTGTGAGTTTATTACACTGTTTTGAGGAGCCATAAAGTTAGCTCAGCGCAGCAATGCCTGATGATATGATGGAGCAATGAGCACAGTGCTTGATGCAAATAAAAGTATCGTTATGTGCTCCAGGAGCTATTTATTACTAATGTAAACAAGATTAAGAGGAGTGCACATGTAACAGGGAAGACAGTAAATGATAAGCAAGGATCTAGTTTATAACTGTAACATTTTCATAGGAGAAAGCTGACTCAGGATCCCCATAACAGCTCATAAAGGGAAGCAAGTTTTTCAGCCACATCACATCTAATTAAATGGGGGGAGTAAAGAATTACTTATGATGCTTTCCTGATCATAGAGGCAATCCCTGGTCTCCTCTCTAATCTTCATGACTAAGCAGCTCAGACAATCCCAGTCATATTCACTTGTTACATTTATCTTGTGATGGAAGACTCCAGTGGACCTAAGAGCACTGAATACCAAATCCATCGGTATTCTATGCAGGCCTTTATGTCTCTATGTTGGGATGGATGGAGTGGCCACCTCATCCAAAATGACACCCTCTTTGAAGGACAGCCCTCGCCCAATCATGATTATCTGAACCAACAACATTAGGACAAGAGCCTCAATACCAACTCTGAAGACCTTGCACTTCAAGGCTCCTGGTGAGCTATGAGCATCAATAAGACCTTATCAGCAGCATGTTTTCTCCCTCTGCACAGTCTTGCCTTCTTTCCATTTTTCCCTCCATTAAGTATGATCTAAAGAAAAACCCCTAACAATCTCCCTATATTCAGTCTGCAAATAAGATGCTCCTCCTTGGGAATCTGTGGAAGGCATAAAATCCTTAATGAAAAGGACAACATACATGTACATGAGACATTACTTATAATGGTTGCTTGATCACAAGGTAATTCTGTAAGACTGACAGAATACCAAACTGACTCTTTTCCATGGAGTTACTTAAACAGCATTACAACTTCAAGTGAGAAAGACTCAGGAGATAAAATAATTTTTGTTCAAAAAGGAGGTAAAGACAGGAGCAGGCATATTAACCACACAGGCAAGGGAATCTCACAAAGTGTACAGTTTACTAGTTGCTGATGAAGAAGCAGACCATCAATATGCGAGACATACTACCCAGCCTAATATACTGTCATACATTAAAAGTCAGACTATGATATGCTTTAGGTTGAGAAGCTTTCAAGGAGGTTTAGCAACTCATTACAAAATACTGAGTCTGCTTACCACCACTAGCTAATCTGATGCATTGGCAGAATAATGAAGACAACTTTTCCTATTTTACAAACCTCGATGTGAATTACTATGTTTACTGAAAATAGTGGCTTATACGCACGAATATGTACAGAAGATTCACTGTGAACAAGGTCATCTGTGAAGTACTTTATATAACTTCATCTGTTGTTTCTGCTATACTCTAAGCTGTCTAAGGACCAGTACTGTCTACAACTACATCCCTGAAGCCTAGGAGAGGACCTAGAGGAGAGGACCTAGAAGCATGTGCTCAAATAAGCCATATGAAATGAATGAAGAGTACAAGGGATCCCCGGAACCCTAGAGGTAAAGGTCATCTCATCCTCATTTTATTTTATTTATTTATTTATTTATTTATTTATTTATTTATTTATTTACTTACTTACTTATTTATTGCAGTACTGGGGAATGAACTCAGAACCCTGTGCTTGCCAGGCAAGTGCTTTTTCTACTGAGCTATCTCCCCGGCCCATCATCCTTATTTTATATATGTGACATATTTGATAATTAGGTCAAGATCACACTTCCAGGGAGTGACAACATTGGCCAACATTGTCATGTCCCAAAATGTGAACATTCATCTGTTCAGCCTCGATGATTGGTTTGTTTGCTGAGTTCTTCCATTTAGGGCAGGAAAAGACAAGAGGAAACCCTGTTTTCTTTGTTACTCACTTGCCACATCATTGAAGGTCATTTCTAGTCCTAGTAATATTGGCCTATATGTATCTTTTGGCTTCATTTTAACACCAGCACCCTTTAATGCTCATTAAGCAAAAGTCAGCTCTAGCTCTTATGTAAAGTTCATTTTTGTTACATGTTTGTGATTTTCTAAATGATTCCACTATGTTAGAAGCTTGTTTTAGGCACTTCCCCATTGGTGGGACAAAATTCCTTACACCAGTAGTGCAGATCCCTGCAGCAGGTTGATGGTATCACTAAAAGCTTCTAGGAGGTTCGGTATCACTGCCCTACACCTTCAACTTAAAAGAGAGGTTATTTGGCTTACAGTTTTGGTGCATGGTTTGTCTGGATCCAAGACAGAAACAGAATTACAAAAGGCCGTAGCAGATGAAAGGGTGCCTAATCCATAGTGGCCAGGAATCAGAGGTGAAAGGAGGAGCCAGGGACAGCAATGCACCTTCTAGGTCATTCCTTCAGTGACCCCTGCTCCAACCAGGTCCCATATCCTAGCAAGTCAGCTTTCTTGTCGTCATGTTCAGATCATGTTCCAAACATATAAACCATAATATTTTCCCATGGTCACCAAATGACTCTTGTACGTTTCTATATGCAAAATGACTTTAGTCCATCCTGATGAGTTACCACAGTTATTGCAGGTGCAGCACTGCTGAAAAGTACAGGTCCACAGTCTCCACTAAGACTCAAGGCTTACCTATAAAAACCTGCAGAAAATAAAATAAATAGAATACAATGGCACAGGATAGACATTCCCATTCCAAAGTGGAGAAGTAAGGAGTTAGAATGGATTGGGACCCAAGTAAGAGCAAAAGTCAGTAAGGCAAATATTAAATCCTATAGATCCAGATCAAGCACTGCTGAGAAGGTTGTGGTATGATTTGAGCTCCAAATAGCTTGAGCAGCCTCACCTCTAGTCTTTCTAGTTGCAGCCTTGGCTTCTCTCTTTGGGTTGGTCCACTCACTACCTGTGGCATTCCTTAGAAGATGTTCCACATTCATACATCTTCAACTTCCTGTGGTCACCACTTTTGGCTTCATTCTCACAGTTTCAAATCCTGCCCTCTCAGGGGTCCTCTGCCTGGCCTCCCAGGCCTTCTTTGGAAATCTTGGTGGAAGTCTTCTCACCCTACAACTTTAACACCAACACCATATGGATGATGCCAGAGCCCACTCTAGCTCAAGCAGTTGTCATACCCCTTGAATCATGGCTGAAGAGGCCTCTGAAAGCCCAGATGACTGAACAATGTGACAAAATTTCAGAGAACCAGTTCTCTAGACCATCCTTCCTGACCAGGCCCTTCTTAAAGAGGCATGCCAGGATGATCTTCTCAAATGAAAGCTTTACAGCTTTGCTCTCTCGAGCTTGCAAAGGATGGGATCTTACTGATGACTATAATTTTTTCTTTCTTTCTTTCTTTCTTTCTTTCTTTCTTTCTTTCTTTCTTTCTTATAAGGTCTTACTATACAGCTCAGACTTTCAGTGATCCTCCTACCTCAGCATCCCCAGCACTGAGATTATAGGCATATATTACCATGCCTGGTTTTAGTGGCCAGCACAGCACACCCAGGGTTCCAGGTCCAACATGGCATATGATACCAGGGATTGAACCAGGGTCCTTGCTCTTTCCAGGAAGGCACTTAGACTGCCAAGTTATCTTCCCAACTCCCACAATTCCTTTTAAGTTATGTTTTCTACTGTCCTGATCCAAAGTACTGGGCTTCTGTTTAATACTAATCATTTCAACAACCACGCTTTTCTTTGCCCAAATTTTGCAAGCATTTCTTTTTGATAAAATTACAAGATTTTCAAATTATTGACCTCTACTATTTGGTCCTGGTTCTCATTATCAATGTGAACAATGGAAGCTACAGCCTAATAAGAACTGGGCTATTTTGAAATTTCCATCATTAGGTTACTTAGCCTACCATATTTAATCACGGTTTCTCCAAAGTTCCAGAATGTGGATGAAATAAAAACAAATTTCCTTTACGAAACAAGAAAAAAACACAAACTTTCTGTGAAGACATAAAACAATCCAAATACCAATGGGCTTATTGTACCTAACTGAAACCTCTCTAACTTGGGCTTTACTGTCTGCATTTTTATCATTAGTCTGGCCTTCTAAGGTTTGATAAGTATCACCCATCAAGATCACCGTATAGCATTCAAGGTCTTCTCCAAGTTGCATCCACAAACCTTTCTAAATTTTCCCTGTGAACTACTTTCAAAGGCTTCTAAACTTACAGCCAAGTACAGTTGTAGCAGAAGCCCCACTTTAGTACCAAGATTTGTCTTTTGCATCAATGGAACAAGATGCCCAACCTTAAAGGCAAAGTTTATTTTGGCTCCCAGTTTTAGCTCACTGTATTCTGGCTGACTCAGGATAACAGAGGGGCAGAGAAGGTAAACAGCCTATAGTAGACGAGAACCAGAGAGCAAGGCAAGGAGCTGGGGACAGCAGTGTATCTCTCCTGACCACACTCCCAGTGACCATATCCAGTGAGGCCTACCTCTTAATAACAAGCCACCTGCATGATCCAATCATCTTCCAAATGCATGAGCTTTTTTTTTCAGGGGACGTTTTAAATTTTCACTGTAACAAAGCTTCTAGAAGAAAGAAGTAATGTCATTTTCCCTGTTTTTAGGACACTATGTACCATAGAAATAGCTACACAGGTCGGCTTCTCTGTTAACTACACAGAATCATCTAGAATCACAAGTGAATGGCACAAATGTTGTCATCCATCAACATCTATGAAAGTTGGGTTACAGGACTGCAGTGCATATGAAATTTAAGTGTGCTCACGTATTTTGTATAAGATTGTGTAGTATTTATATAACCTACACACATCCTCCCATATTTTTAAATTACTTCTAGATTATTTATGATACCTGTCCCAGTTAATTTTCTCTTGTTGCTGGGACAAAGTACCCAATACCCAAAATTAAGGAATGAAAAGCTTATTTTGCTCACAGTTTGTGAGGGTTTCACGGGGGCCTGCCTATTAGCTCAGTTTAAGTGCCTACTTAAGCAAAGCAGTCAGGCTCAGAATTCTGTGGTTCAATTCCCAGATCCTCATGCCTCACCAAACCATCCCTTAAGGCATCCTGAGTCGGCAAAAAAAAAAAAAAAAAAATACTAGTGATAGTTTCAGTCCATGCTAAGCTGGTTCCAAGACAAACTGGCACATAACAAAGGGCAGTAGTTCCTGGAGGCAGAAAATAGCAAATCAGCAAGAGCAAAAGGGAGGAGTAACGGCAACAGAGAGCAAGTCCATCTCCCTTATGCTGTATTCAGGCTTTCTGCCCCAGAATGGATCTGAAACTCATTCCCATAATCCCAGCACTAGATCATGAATTAATCACAAACTCTAAAAGTCTACCCCATAACTGCATAAGTCTTTATAGGGACAAATAGACACAAACCATAACAATCTCTAAACCAATGTAATGCTGTATTATTTAAGGAATAATGACAAGGGAAAAAAAGCCTGTATATATTTAGAAGAGACATAATTCTGCCCCTAATATTCTCAGTCAATGGTTGCTTCAATTGGTGAACCACAATCCTATGGATATTAAGCTCCTCTCATTTGTGAAATTTATTCCAAGTTCACATCTGAAAACAGCAGAACTGCTACAAAGAATTCAATAGCAAACACCAAGTGACCCAAGCTAAAATGGGTAGTAGATCTACCTTTCTCAGATACATGAAAAACCGGTCAAAAGAGACATGAAAAACTTCATGTCACTAATTGTCAGGGAAATGCAAATCAAAACTACAAAAAGATCATCTTACTCCAGTAAAAATTACTATGATCAAAGAGACTATCATAACAATGTCTAGTGAGAATGTGAAGAAAACAGAACCCTTCCATACTAGTGGTGGCAATGTAAATTAGTTCAGCCAGTGTAGAAAAGAGAACAGAGACTGTTCAACCAATTACAACTAGAACTACTATGATCCAGCAGTCTCTCTCTCTCTCTCTCTCTCTCTCTCTCTCTCTCTCTCTCTCTCTCTCTCTCTCTCTCTGTTATATATCCAAAGGAAAAGAAATCAGCAAGTCTACCCCCATATGTATTGCAGCAGTATTCACATTAGTTATGAAATCATAACATTCAAGTGCTCTTCAACCACTGAACAAATATAGGGAAAACTGTACATAGACACAATGGAATACTACTGCTAAGCTATAAAAAGGATGAAATACCATCATTTGTGGCAACATGATTTCAACTAGAGATCCTTTGGTTAAGTGAAATAAGATAGGCGTGAAAAGGCAATTACCATATGAGCTCACTCATATACAGGAGCTGAAAAAAATTATCTCCTAACATTTCAGAGTGAATTGGTGGTTATTAGGCTGAGAACGTAGAAGGAAGGAAAGAAGGGATGAGAAAATGTTGATCATGACTACTAAGTTAGATAGGAGCAAAAGGTCCTAGCATGCTACTGTGTAGTAGATGAACTATAGATAATAATAATAATGTACCATACAGATATTTAAAAAAACTAGAAGCATCTTGGTCTTTCCACAAAAAAAATGGTAAACATTTGAGGAAGCAGATATATTTTACCTGATTTAAACATTAGGCAAAAAATAAATAAATAAATATTATGCAATGTACATACATATTAAGACCTCACATGGAAACCTATATTTAATAATATATATATATAGATAGATAGATAGATAGAGAGAGAGAGAGAGAGAGAGAGAGAGAGAGAGAGAGAGAGAGAGAGGAATGTGGGGACAGAAGGAAGGAGGGAGAAGGAGAGAAGACCAAAAAGAAATACAAAAATTAAAGAAAAACGTTGACCCAATAAAAGTTGGGTGGGTTTTCTTTTAGTAAGAGATTAGGAGAAAGAATTTGGCATTCATGTCTCATATGAATTTGTTGAAGAAAAGGCAGAGCAGTGAGAACTGCAACTGAATTTTACTCAGTTTATGGTAGCATAAACTTGCCTGGGTACTTGTCATTATTCCATTCCACAGATCCTTGAAGATCTCCTGTCTATAGTCCCTACTATGTTTAAGAAAAAGGTGAATGTGAAGTACCTATTCAATAATCAATGGCTAACCATTGCAGGCACAATCAATTAGGGAATTTTTTTGAATGAGTTGGTTTGATGCTAGGATATCTTGGTATTCAGAGTCACATCAAAATGTGGTCCACACCCTTTTTAATGCTGAGTCATTATTTCCTTGTCCAAAACAATGGTGCTACAAAAATAATCATTACTTAATCAATAAAGGTATAGTATTTAGGAAGGAAAGAATAAAAGTAAGGAAAGGAAGGAAGAAAATTAATAGATCATCTAAGAATGCATAAAGTAAAATTGAACAGTACACCAAATGTTTATAATTTTAAAATGTATGAGAGTAAAAGGTGCATTGCAACCAATTTCCTCAAAATACTCCCCCTAGCTTTGCACACACACCTCATTATTCCTGCCAAGTTCTGAATCAGCTCTGGAAGTTCTCTTTCATGACTATCTTTAGCTCTGCTGTCATGGCTGTCTCAGTGTCCTAAGCCACTCAAAATGTTTCATTCACGATTATTTTGATTTGGGGTAAAAGCCAGAAGTCACGTGGTACCAGACCTAGAGATTATGGTGAGGGGGATGATGACACACCACAACATTCTGCATGAACCTGCTTTCTGTTGGCTGGCACAATCTGGCAACATTCCTGGTACTTTTTATCATGCCTAGCGAAGATAGTCATGAAGGAAAACTTCCAGAACTGCATCAGAAAGTGACAAGAATGATTGGATGAGTATGACTGAATTAAGGGGAGTAAGTATTTTGAGGGAGATGGACATCGAAGTGTCATTTAATATAATAGTTTTTGGTTTTGTTTTTTAAAGTTAAGCACTCACTGTCTTGTTAAACCATTCTTCATACATAAGGAAAAGTATAGGAGAGCTCGTCATCAGCATTTCATAGACAACTGACAGTACCTGGCTGTAAAGGGAAGAAACAGCCTCCCTCCGAGAGGGCCATGGGGGGGGTGACACACTCACTGATCTCTGAGGAGAGGGAGTAGCGAGGAGGCAGTGGGGAAGCCTGAAAGAGCAGGAGAGTGTACATGAAGGGGAGGGGCAGAGGCACCAGACAGGGCGGGTGTGGAGGGAGCAGAGAGAAGTTGGGTGGCACCAGGGGCCGCCCGGGGCGGTGTGTGTGAGCACGCTTGTGACAGCAGGCGCCGTGAATAGCCGAGTCTTTTTAAGTCCATCTCAGACTTCAAGTTGTGACAGAAAATGGTCTTGTTTAAAGAAATACACAGAAATTGAAGATAAATTTTAGAAAAGAAATAAATAAGCTTCAGCCTTCGTTACCTTTTTTTGTCTAGTGCTGTATACGTGTTAAACCACTCAGGAAAAATGTCATGTCCAGAGAACACTAGAGGAAGAAAAGACACAATGTATGCTTTGCTTAATTCAGAGGACACTTATTTTTTTATTTCAGCAGAGACCAAGGATTCCCACTTCAAAACAACACAGTAATTATGACTAGCAGAATTCCAGCTTCAGAGACATTTAATTGATCTAAAATAAGAATGGGCCAAGCTTTTTAACACTCTCTGGAAGTATTAGGTGGAACTACAGTTAAAATTATCTGTTTTGCTACAAGAATAGTACAAAGCTGTCCCTTTGCCAGAGCAATTATCTAGTTAATTGCTCTAGAATGAGTCTAACCCAGTTTCCAGATACATAACACATATTTTGCCAAATGCGATTTGACTTATGCCAGCAGCTTGCAGAAATCTTAACCGCAAAAGTTAGCAGCGGAGTTAAAGGACACCCACATGAGCCTTTGGCGCATCTAACACTGCAGAGCAGCAGCCCCTGGGAGGCTAAGGAGAAGCAGGGTGTCTTGAACACTGACACAAAGGAATCCAAGGAAGGAGAACAAAGGGTGGGACACAGAGGGAAAGGGGAGGGGGAATAAAAGAGAAAAAATATGACTAAACGAACAACAATGGCCTTCCCGGTGGGCGTCCACAGGGTGCCACACAGCTTTGCCATAGTGGCCATGGCCTCTCTGAGAATTACATGAAGTGAACTACATAATAACTTGGGCAAATTTCCATGGTGCCGGCAAGTCCTTTCCTCTGCTCAATGGGATGCTGATGTGTTCTCTCCAAGTACCCAGCGTGGCTCACCAGGAGTGCAGTGATGACAGCATTTCTCAAATGACTGGGAGAGCCCTGAGCAGCCCCACTTTCAGGAAAAGCCATGTCTTCATAGTAGTTAAAATACCCTATCTACTATCTTAAGTCATGTCAGCACTGCATGAATGTAATTAGTTTTAACCCTACATGAAATAAAATTTGAAATCACGGCTGCAGGTACTAAGTCCCAGAATGTATATAACAATTTTGCATCTTCTAATTCTCAATAGACTTACTTTTGCATTAGAGACATTATCTGACAATCAGTTGCAACAGAACATGAGGGCCAATGAGATAGCCCAGCGGACTAAGTGCCTGCTTAGGCAAGTGCAGGGACAGAGGTTCAGTCCCTGGTACCACATACCGCACCAGCCATGCACCCAGGTGTGCTGAGCTGGCCACCAAGTTCTAGATCTAGAGAGGTTGAAAACAGGAGGATCACTATGCATCTGAGCTGCATAATGAGACTCTGCATCAATTATAGTTTTTTTAAAAACAGAAAATGTTAAAATAATATTTCCAAGATTTAATCAAAATTTTAAATAAATTATCCAAATCTCATTGGAATCAAAAGGTTTTTGTCTTTTCACTGAAGACATCCAACAAGTGATTTCACTGAGGTGCTCAATGGGCTTCCTTTTGTTATTATGTCAGCTATTTCTCCAGCCCAGTGTACAGCTATCCATGAGTGGGGCTATAGTCCATAAGGGAGAAGAGTGGGAGGAAAGAGGGAAAAGCAGAAAACACCTCATCCCACCAACTGACTAATCAATGTCAAAACAATGGGGCTATGGAGATAGCTCAGCAGTCTAAGTGCCTCCCTGGCAAGTTCAAGGACCCAGGTTCAATCCCTGGTACCATATGTTGTGCAAGCCCCAGAATTCCAGGCAAGCTGTGCCAGCCCCCAAACCAGGCGTGGAGGCAAACACCTATAATCCCAGCACTTGGGAGGATCACTACAAATCTGAGCTGCATAGAAAGACCCTGTTGTAAATAAATAAACAAATAAATAACACATTAAGGTCTTAAATGGGAGATAAAGGGGCTTCAGATTTGTTCACCTTGTGATCGTTGGTGTAGAAATCAAAAGCTCAGTCTTCTAATTGCACAAAGAAGTGAACTACAAGGAGAGGACCCCCAATGCCCTTAGTGGCTTAATTAGCATCCGTGCCAAGCTCCTACCTTATGGTACAGCGTTCTTCCCCTTCATCACACCTCAGTTGTCATAGGCCCATAAAGCCATAGCTTTTGGTCATTTATCTTATTTATTACTATAGTTTATGAAGGTAAATATTAGTCTAGTTCCTGAAATGTGCATCACAGTCTACGTGTGAAGTCTCTGGCTACTCCTTCTGCTCCTTTCATGCCAGCAGCTCCAGGCCATGGATGAGAAGCCCCTGGAACAGGTCTGAGCCTTGGAGAAGTTCCCTGTAGCCATCTCCCAGGTCTAGAGAGAGGATGGCCTAAGCAGTGTTGGCCAAAGTGTAACTGTACGCTGGTGGACAAGTTGTGATCAAGAGACAGACAATGAAGAAAAGAGATTTTTCATTAGAGATGCCAATGATCTGTTTCTGATTGTCAGCTTCTGCGCCTTCATTTCTTTTCCTGAATGCCTTTGTTTAATGCCATGTGTAGTAAAATTGCAAACAAACAAAACCAGGAAGAAAAAGACATGAGCTGCTAGCAGATGACTTTGCTTAGCAAAAATCGAGAGTCGCATCTCCAGACGGTTGCGCTCCCAGACTTCAATTTAATTCACTTTGCACCAGCAACAAGAGTGAGAATAATTTGCTTCAATGTAGGCAGATCAGGGAAGAGAAGCTCCACTGGGTTTTGAGCTGGAGAATGACTGGCTGAGAGGGCCGTGGCTCATCACGCAGTAAAGACAGGCTGGGAGACAAACTGCAAGTTGAAAGTGGCTTTTGTGAGCTGGACTCTGAGAGGCTGGCCTGTCTGGCTGTGAGAATACATGCGGAAACTGCCCCTCCCCAGAGCCAGACACGGACATGCCTGTAATCCCTGGCCACTGAGAAATAAGCTTCTTACAGACAGACTCGGAAAAGATGTCTGCCAAGAGTGGACTACAAAATAATGCCCATGGCCCAGCTTCTTCACTGACCAGGGTAGACAGCCACAGTGCATATACATCTCACCATGGATGTTTGGAGGAGTGTCTGCATGTGGTCACTATTTAATTACTACATGTTACTTGCTACTATTAATCAATTATTATTTCCTTTTTACTTATTGACTAAAACCTTTCTGTGGTCTGAGTCCAGTCCAAGGTCCTTATTTGCATTATGTAATTCTCTCTCCCTAAAAACCCTGTTGCATTAGGAGCTATAATTTTCCCATTTCTCAGGTGTGGAAAATGAGGCCTAGGATGGAAATGTGCTTTCCAGCAGAAGTAACCACTGTTAAAGGAGAAAGGATGTAGTTCCCCAAGAAAATATGTTACATGTTTATACGACTGCAATACACATGCTGAATCAGAGGTAAGTAACACGGTTTCTGAAACATAAAAATGGGATTTACAAAGCAGCTTGGCAGGATCCATTTAACTATTTTCAGTAAATTTTATATGTTGTATCAATTTCTGTACCCAAAAGAGAATAAACTGTTGGCATTGTTTTCTTTCTATTGCTTAAAAACTCCAAAACTACTACCACCAACAACAACAATATGGCTAAACCTAAACTAGATTTTCCTTCTGCTTCACCCGAGCTTGAAAAATATTCAGAAAAAGCACATTCCTCAGCGTCGCTCTTCCTGACATCTGCCACCTTAGGTTCGTCCCTACACTCCCACAGGAAATAAGTTTGTGCCTCCCTCAGGTCCTGCACAAGCCACTCATCTATTGATTCCTGATGTTGCTGGTTTTAGCAAGATAAGACGCCTAATCCATCCACTGAATGTTACTCAGCCAGAGATGAAATAGCTTTAATGTCAACAAAGATTACTGTGATGTTAGACTGGAGAATATTGTGTTGCTGGAATTACAGCCCCTCAGAAACTCTTGCCATCCCGTGTTAATGCTGTACCGAAGTCAAACATGTACTCTGCCTCTGCTTCGACTCCAAGATCTGGGGTCAAACCAATCATGTTTGTATCCTTAACCAGCCAAAGGGCTTAGTGCCCTGGACGAGTTGTGGTGATTGCAACCTCTTCTCTCATGCACATATAGTTGCTCCTAAGGCACTATCAGTTGTGAGATACAACATCAGCTTTTATGTAATAATAGGTTTTCAGAGAAAGAAAGATTATGGTACACACATGAATCAATCTAGGAAGCGTACCTAGGCCTCACAAATATGTGAATGTATAAATCTTATGTATAAAACATAAATTATACTTAAATGTATAAATTTGCATGTTAGAATTAATTATATTATGTATTATGACTATATCTATATCTAACAACATGTACAGAGATATGGACAATGTCATAGATAAATAAATCTATTAGCATGTAATATGCTTAATATAGCTCGTGGAAATTGGCAAGGGGAAAAGAAAAGGTCATAGGAAAATATATTTATATGCCTTGTATAGGTGCAAACAAACATTCTACTTATTCTTCACCTGACGTCACATAAGATTATGACACTGAGGGTTGGAAATGTAATCTGTTTTTTACTTTTAGTAGGGACAAAGCAGAATAACCTGTGCTTAAAGCACCAGTTCCTGTTCCTAATTATTGACAACTTAATTTGTTTTGTTACAAAAAAAAGTGGTAATACTAAAATTTTTTCTGTAGAATACCTTCTAGCAAGACCCCTGAACAATCCTGCTAGGGAAACATCTACAGTGCTTTGGATGAGCCTGCAAATGACAAAACAGGAAGTTCCTCACAGAGGAACCAACAAAGGGGATGCCCTCCTGCTGGCTAAGCCTGAAAGGACAGCACCCAGCCTTTGGCCTCAGCCTGGGACCAGCCTGACCCGTGGTGAAGAAATGTGAGGTAGCATTGCTTTACATCCGCCTTAGGTGAGCTCCCTGTAGGCTCCTCTGAAGTACACTGTGGGGTCACCAAAAGCCACCTGATAGCAGTATCACTCAAGCCATATGTGAAGGTAAGACACTACTGCAAAAAGAACTTCACACTTTGTGCAGACAAACCAGATACACAATCAAGACAATTTCTGGAAAGGGGAAGGGTTGCACTGTGTGGGGTGGGGGGAGCAGCTGTAACCTCATGGCACAAACTCGAAGAGCATGAAATGCTGTGGAAGGTGCATTCTGGAGATAAGATGTGACCCCTCCATGATGTAAGAGGAAGAGGAGCACATGGAGCAGGCTGAGAACAGTGCACAAACACAGGTGTGTGTAAGCAGTGGTATAGAAAATGGGATTGTAGAGTGTCTGGGTTTATATTTAGATGTGCCCCAAAGCCTCACGCACTCACAGGTGGGGTTTTGGGGAGGTGGCTGGACAATGGGGGTGTGACGCTCAGAGTGGGTTGAGTCCAGGCATTTATAGCCCAATGTGATAAAGAGGGGAGAGGGCTGGTGAGAGGAGATGACCTGGAAGGGGTCATTCTGCTTTGTCCCTACTCAAAGGGAATGACCTGGAAGGCATGTCTCATTCCTCCTCCCTTAGTCACTGCCTTCTTGCTGCCACCATGCCCCTCTACAGAGCAGTTCTGTCTTGGAACTAGGCAGCTATGGGCTACCTACCAATTGTGAGCCGAACTAAAACTTCCTCCTTGGAGTTATGAGTGTTGGGTACTGTGTCTCAGTGATAAGAAAAACTAAGACATGGAGGCTTTTGTTTTATTACTGGAAATTGAACCCAGAATCTGCTGATTGCTAGGCAAGCATACTGCCACTGAGCTACTTCTCCAGTCCCTTTTTAAATATTTCTTTTCAAACACACCTTGCTAAGTTACCCAAGCTGGCCTTAATCTTCCAACCAAGATGTGGCTTCTCCAAAGTCAGAATGTCTCCTACTGCACAGTCCACTGAGCATACAGGTATCTCGGGTCCTCACTGCATTATCCTGTTGGGATTTGCTTCTGGGAAGTGGCAAATGAAAACAAAGCTACTATTTCTAGAAAGGTCTATTATATAACCTTGTCCTCTTTGTCTGACCCAGAATTCTGTTTCCTGCACAACACCATTTTGTTAGTTTGTAAGAAGATTTGAGGCTTAGTGTATTAAAGCACCAATGAGCAGGCGCAGAGGCCAGGAGTTGGATCCTCATGCCTGCCTTATGGGCCCTGCCCCCGGGGCATGCTGAGACTGCAGTTGAGGCTGGGCATGGTGGTGCATGCCTGTAATTCCAACACTTGGGAGGCTGTAAACAGGTGGATCACTACAAGTCTGATCTAGTAGTAAGACCCTGAACATCCTGTGGACCCTTCCCTAAAATACAAAAAAAAAAAAAAGTTTCTAGCACAGAAAACCCCAAATCTAGTCAGTTTCGTAAACATTTCTCCATGGCTTTATTATGTAAGCTGCAATTATTACTATTATCACATCGTATCTTTCAGATAAAGAAGGTTCCTGTAAGTTTGCAAGGGTGTGAAGTCCAAGTCACCACAGTGTGTGCTCTCTGCCCAATTGTTATTTGGCTTTTTTTGTTTGTGAAGCATTTAGAAATCTCTGAGATAATGGAAAACAGGAAACTCAGTTTGAAAATAAGTTTTGGAACTGATGGATATCCTTGAATGAAAAGGCTTCAGCCTCAGACATGGCATGTCTTATTGGCAGGGAGAAGAAGAAGGAATACAGAACAGGAGATCAATGACAGTTTCTCCTCATGTTTCATTATACCCTTCAGAAGAAACATATAGGGGCCGGGGAGATGGCTCAGTGGAATAAGCGCTTCCCTGACAAGCACAAGGGCCTGAGTTCAATCCCTGGTTCTGCAAAAAAAAAAAAAAAAAAAAACAGAAGAAACATATAAAGTTGAATTTAAAGGTAGAATAACAAAAATGACAGTGTTTTCAATACCTTCATGCATGAATAATTATTTTGCATTTGTTATCCGTGCCATACTAATTTGTATTTTTCATCTTGCAGCCTGCTCTAGATAGTGTATTAACTCCAGCAGCAGAAGAACTAACTCCCTACCTTCACCGTTTCCTTCACTCCACTCCTACCTCTCACTGTGCTCCTTCCCTTACTAAGCCTGGCACTGAGCCCTCCATATACATTAAGAATGTTCAGAATAGCCAGATAGCTCAATGGACTAAAGCACCTGCTTAGGCAGGCTCAGGGACCTGGGTTCAATCCTTGGCATGCCATGCTGGCCCCACCCCTGGGATGCGCTGAGATGGTGACTGGAGCCTGGGAGTGTAATCCCAGCACTTGGGAGGCTGAAAACAGGAGGATCACTATAAGTTTGATCTGTGTACTGAGACCCTGTACTAAATACATTTTTTTAAAAAGGATGCTCAAAGCATACTCATCTGTAAAGAAAATAGACAAACCAACTAATTTTCACTATTCTGTCAAACAACCTCAAGAAATCAGAAGCTCAAAAGCCATATGAAACATGAACCAAATAATTCCAAGCTACGAGCAACATCTAAAACTTGCAATTCACAATATTGAATTAATTTATTTAATAAACATTTTATAAATGGCAATTTCACACTTTTAAACTACTTTGCATTTCCAAACCAGTCCCTGTGAAGAAAAACATTATTGTTTCACTTCTAAACTTGCTTTGCTTAAATGCTAATGATTTAGGTTCACATTTTGGCTTAGCCATGTGATAGACTGTGAGGGAATTTTAAAAATATTAATTCTTTCATTGCAGATGAACTGAGGGAATCAACACAGAGGAAAACCCCTCTCAAAAAAAAGTGCAATTTGATGGGACACTTCAAGTAAGATAATGCATGCAAAGATTCTGGCACACGGAGGGACACTATAAGTAGTATTTATTTTAAAAAATTAATATCAAAGCCCTATTCTTGTTGAGAACTCGTAATACACACTGAAAAAATCCAATTTAAAAATTAAATATTCAAAATGTTCTAGTTAATCTATCAAATAAAGTACAGTATACTTAATAGTTGAAAACATCTGAGCCCTTTAAAAGACATATGACTCCTTTAAAATGTGGATGAGCTAAGATGTAGCCCTCACCATCTACAGAAGATTAGTGATAAAAAGAGGGAAACGCTGACTACTTACCCTTCATGAGGAGCTCTGAGATCTGTCCGATGCTTTCCTCCTAATCATGTATTATTTGTCGTCTACCAAAACTGGCGCTCCAGTTCTGGTCAGGCATTATTATATGTGCATCTCCAACCTCTTCCTGGGCAAATAAAGTCTCTCAGTAAGTAAAACCTCTCTATGTTTCTAATTGCTTTAAACTAAGCACTGTAACAAAAAGAAATTTCATTTCTGAGCACAAGATTGTTTTTAAAAAACCTTCAGCCATCCTGAAGACGCACGCTTACAAGGCCATTAGGACTCCTTAATTGCTTTTCTATAATGAGCTGCACAGCATAATTGCTTGTCTGACGCTGGTACGAATCACCTTTGGTGGACTCAGAAGCTGGAGGAAGGCAAGGTGGTGCCCACTCTGACATCACACGGCCCAGATGGCCAGCAAGGGGTGAAAGTAACCACCAACCACCTTTTCAAATTCATTTAACAAAATAAAAAACATACAGAGTTCCAATCTTCTGCCTTTCCTCCTCGCATATCTTTCCCCAATTCTATCATCTGTCCAGACCAAGAGAAAAACCATCCAAGTTGGGCTGATCTATTTATTCTGTCCCCTTCTTTGTTCTCTACACATCATTTCTTTTCCTTGCACACTGAAGCCTGCTAATGCTGCTCCTCAGTGTAAAACTGAGCCATTAAAATACCACCACATATATTTCTTGATCACCTCAGTGTAAGAATCTATATCAATCACACCACCTTCTGTCTCTTCTCCACTTTCAAATCGAAACCTCCTAGTACACTACCCACCATTTTGTACTTCAACTTATCTCACTCTCAAATTTAATTATTTTATTTGTCCTGCGCAGAGACTGAAATTCCTTTTAAATAATTTCCTCTTTATCAAACCAAATGGCCAAGAGTCTAAGTCCAGAAACTTAGATGACTTTATTAGAGCAATTTATCATGATAATTCAACCTGGAACTGAACTCAGGTCCTTGTGCTTGCCAGGGAAGTGCTTATTCCACTGAGCCATCTCCCCAGCCCCTCGTCATGATAATTCTTTTCTCCTTAAAAAAGTATCCAACTTGGCTTCTGTCCTTGTCTCCTTCCTTTCTAAAAGCTTCTTATCAGCTCTAGTCAAGGCATAAGTGTTGACACACATGGAGTTACAGTACGTCTTAACAGTTGGATACTGTTTTGAAATGAGGATCCAAGAAAAAAATTATGAGATTGCCTCAGAGGGGCAGTATCAGGATAAAAATACTATGAGAATTTGGATTAAAATGTGAAGGTTGCTGTCCCATTGGGTAAGAATGAGACAGCTATAGATAAGCAGAAGTAAAGTCAGACAAGGGGCTACTGTGATGAGGGAGAGGAGGAGGAGACTGGAAGAGGCCCCGCGTGGTGCTGCTAACTCCTGAGCGTGACCTCCAGCATGACTATGGTTCATGAGGTGCAACTGGAGATTTCCATGAGGAAACAGCAGAACCTGAGTGTCCCAAACATGTCCATGGCAGTGGAGGGCTTAGCTCTGGGGAAGTGGCCACCAGAGTGAGTCTGTCACCTGAATAGGCCCATGGAGATTTCCCCAAAAATCTTCAGGTGGGGACTTCAACTCATTCACCCATGAAATCCACTGTGGTTGTGGAATCCCATCCTATAAAAGGAAATCTAAAGTCATTAGAATGAAGAGAAGATTATTAGGCAGTTTTTTTAAAAGAGAATAAAAAAAGAGTTAAAAAATTAGAAATGATACAGATTTACAGAAGCACACAATCAAAACAAAGTGTGAGTCTTCAAGAGAGAAGTATATTTTAGGGGTTGTAGGTGGTCTTAGGGTGGAGAACTCCAGACTTCGTGAGCCTATAGAAGGCTCAAGCATAGTGGAAAGTTAAAAGGCGCTGGCTGATTCACAGGCAAAGGCACATTTTACAGGAGAGAGGCATTGTATTCTTTTAAGATTTAGTAATTTAGGAGTGGCTAACCTGGAAAGGTTGCAAGATTTAGCTGGTTTTTTTTTTTTAGTACAGTTGTTAAAACTATGGTTTTCCTGTCCTTCTTTATACCTATTTTTATTTTTTTCCATCCTATCTCAATTCTACTTGAGGTTAAAATTAATCAGATAATATTAATTTATTCCATAATGTTTATGGAGGAAGCACCACTGGAGACAAACTCAGCACAAGGAGGAGAGAATTTAAAGTACAAATGAAGAAAAAATCAAATAAAAAATAAAGTACAAATGGAGTCTTTTCATTGGCCTTGTCTTTATGAAAATAGCGAATAGCCTCAGATTTCAACAGTGAGAAATCACAGCATTCCATACCTCTGTTTTTCTATTGCTTAGAAGAAAGCTACAGAAGTAAAATGTGGAAGAGAGCAGAAGAAAAGAAGAAGAATCAGAGGAGGACTGGGGGGTAGCTCAACAGCAGAGTAGATACTTAGCAATTCACAGCATCAACAAAAAGAAAAAAAGAATAATGAAGAAAAAAGATGAAATGGAAGTAAAGGGGAAATATTCTTTTTTAAATGGGTGCATAATAAACAATTCCAGTACAGCTGCTCTCCTGAGTCTACATGTTACTGGTGATACTGATACTATAAATCTGTTTTGTTCTTACACATTGGGACAACAAACACAGAGGTCTGATAATAGTAAATGATTTATCCCTCAGGTAAGCTTTGGTCTTCTTTGATCATGACCCAAGTGCTGAATTAACTGGCAGTCAAAAGATCATTATAGAAAAAAATGGCCACAGTGGAAAAAATTCCACCGTCTAAAAATATATTCAAATTGTAAGTGAGAGCAGAAGCTTTCTATGAAAAGAATAAGTAAGTGCCACATTAAGTATTAATGCGTGAGATGTACCACACAGGAAAGCACTGCCTTAATAGCATCACTTAACCTGAATACTTTATTCCACTACTTTAACCTTGATACCAACAGACTTAATGTATTCAAGCTTTTGTTTTCAATTATCTGTTATGTCCTGCAATGGGTTTATTGTAGACACTGTGAAAACTATTATGACCCCTCAAAGACAGAAGGCAATTTTCTTCTCACCAGGATATTTTGAACAAATTGCTCTCGGTCTTAACATGAGTAAGTCTATGAATTTTAGTTCTTCAGATATAAAGGAATGGAATTCAGTTATAATTTCAGTTATAATTATCATAGCACGTCAATAGAAGCAAAATCCCACAGAGGTGAAAGCTTGGTGTTTTCGTGCAATTTTGTCTTCCTTTTTATTCCTTACCCCCATTTTGGTCCCAGGCCAAGGGAGAACTTTGAAGTGTAATTATTTTGTAGGCACTTGAAACTGTTTTACCATTTGTAAAAAATGTGCCATAGCATCTTATCTGTGTTAGCGTTACAGAGCATTGCTATACGGCTTGCAATAATTAAAGCCTGTAACAGCTAAGAATTTTATGATTAGCCCTATTATGGCTCAATGAGCTTCAGGTTTGAAATTTTGTACTGAATCCAAGATTAAAATGTTTCTTAGTCATAGGATACATTTTTAAAGATTAACCTGGACATTTTCCAGAGTCTTCTTGCTTATTTTCTTCATTCTTGGTACATCATAATGTCCTTTCATGGCAAGGTTATTGCTAATGCTGGGAGGTCAAGGCTAGTGTGCACAAATTAGCTTCTTTCTGTCATGGCAGCCATCCCAGACCCCCTCCACATATTCCTAGGAAAATGAACATCTTAACCAGAAAGCCCCAGAGGGAGCTCAGCTGCCAGAACTGCAGCCACACCTGCAAGGATGCCCAATACCAGAAATCCCCTTCTTGAAGATACTGAAAGAGAAACAATTAAGCTAACCCATACTGTTCCCCTGAGAAAACAGAAAAGAGTGTATTCAGCCAGCCATGCCGGACCCAACCTACAGTCTCAGCACTCTGAGAAGCTGAAGCAGGAGTATGACAAGTTCTAGCCCAGGAGTGGCAACCTAGCGGTTTAGAGAGACCCCAATTCAAAATAAAAACAGTAGAAAGGACTGGAGATATAGCTTAGTACAAATATCATGGGTTCTGTCCCCAGGATGGTGTGTGTGTGTGTGTGTGTGTATGTGGTATGGGATACTTAATAAGAAGTATAAAGTGACTAGGTTCTATTTAGTTCCCACTTCTTTTATATTAATTTCTATAATTCTATCCTAAAACAACACATAGATTTATAGAGCTCTGGGTTTAGAGGGATGGAGTAGTTTAATTGTGGTTGTAGCTCTGTCCCTCCAGTACTGGAGCCACTCAGTCACCAAATTTGCTCCTTTCTTCCTTTTACCTTCTGGCTTCTCTTTCTCAGGACCTTGTTCTACATAGTGAGAGGTCTTTCTAAGGCTTCTGAAAATCTGATCCCTCTAAGTTGACACTCCTAACTCAAGAATGTAGGTTAAGCACTCATGTGTATTTTGTAAACCTAATTAAAATTTAGTACTGAATAAACAGTGTACACCAACAAAAGCAAGAAGAGACAGACCTTAGGCAGATGGAACATGCTAGCGTGATCATGATATAAATGACAGAAACAGCACAAGACACTTTGCCAGACTCTGGCCAAGGGAAGGCTTGATAATTGGTTATTATAATGAATAAATACATATTCCTGATTTTGTATATAAACTGACATAACCATAGATGACTTTATTATCGTCAAGATAGAACATAAGACATCAACATTCTCTGTGTTGTTAAAGAAAAAGCAGAAACAAAAGCCACAATTTAATATGTGCTCCAAAACTAATGATTGATAACCATGCAACTAAAACTTCAGTTATCCTTATTTTCCCCAAGTGCCGTTATCATGAATCGAACCCAAAAAGTAAACTGCATTCCTTGGCAATATGATTCAGTGAAATTAAGTGACTTAGCTAGAGAAATATTTGCCTTCAGCTCTGTTTACCTTAAAACTGATACAAATATACTGTAGTCAATCACATAAAATGTCAGAAGGTTTCTTCTTAGAGCTCTGGAAACTGCTATACCTGGAAGGGCTGTATCTACTGACCTTACCACTTGGTTTGAAGTATCCCAGATCATGACCTATACTTTCTCAAAATTTCAAAATTGACCTAATGTTCTGACACTATTATAGCATGAAGTCTAAAGATTTCAAAATTTACCAATCAAGAAATGCCAGGGGTGTTTGAGGTGCCTCTGGAGCCTTCTGTAGTGTCTTGGGACTGCAGAAGGTGGGTGAAGTTCATTTCTTATTCTTTTTGTGGCTGTGGATGCCTTTTAACATGGCCTTCTTGGCCTTCAAAGCTTTTGCTTTGGCTTCAGCACCATCTTGAAGAAGGTGAAGAAGAAGAAGAAGAAGAAGAAGAAGAAGAAGAAGAAGAAGAAGAGCAGCAGAAGAAGGAGGAGGAGAAGGAGGAGGAGAAGAAGGAGGAGAAGAAGGAGAAGGAAAGAAGAAGAAACACCAGTATTTACAAATATGAAAGTATTATCAAAACAGCAATAACAATTAAAAGCAAATAGGGCTGAAGCGTAGTAAGATATATTTATTTTTTATTATAGCCCTTCAATATTGCTAGATTTTTAAAACTTTTTTGCTGTTACTTTTTTAAAAAGTTTAAAAGTTCAGAAAATAAAAATCAAATTCATGCTCCCTTGGTGTTGCAGCCAGATACCTGCGAGACAAGCAGACCCCATGTGAAAGCATATGTGTTTGGGTTTTCTCTTGTTCTGCACAATTTCACATGTGTGTTCAATATGCTAGAAACAGAAAAGTTACATGAAGGGACACAAAACTCAAAAGTTCAATTACTATTAGTTTCCTGTCCTTGTTTTTCAGTTCGATGAGATGTGAGGAGATACCTCTATTGCACATCTTCACAGAAACACACACACACACACACACACACACAAACACTCCAAAAGTAAACAAGGTATTTGTGTGTGAGTGGATAAACATTCATCTATATCCATCTGTTACATATTCCCATCAGTGTGTTAAAAGTTCAATCAAATGCTTTTTAGAAAAGTTATAACCAGAGAAGATAAAGGATGGGCAGGAAGGGAAGGGAGAGAAAACAAAGCCAGTTCCAAGGGAAACAGCCCACATGGGAGACGGAGAAACCTCTGAGGCTCTAAAACAATGGACAGTCCATCCCGCCCACGCCCGCCCAGCCCCAGAGACTGGCCAGAGACAGCGGCTGACTCCAGCGGCCTCCTGGATCCCGCGCTAAGCTCTCCCAGCGAGAGCGAATTTACAGGACTCACCAGGCTTCCCAGATCAGTGAGTGTGGTGAGTCTGAGGGAGAGCCTTTGGCTTCTTCCCACACGCGCTTCGCGGATCCCTGTCCCCAACCCCTCCAAGCCAGTGACTGGCCTGAAACCTCAGGACCCACTCACCAACACCTCCCCGG
This sequence comes from Ctenomys sociabilis, assembly GCA_004027165.1. Taxonomy (NCBI): domain Eukaryota; kingdom Metazoa; phylum Chordata; class Mammalia; order Rodentia; family Ctenomyidae; genus Ctenomys; species Ctenomys sociabilis. The sequence goes on from PVKA01010777.1 coordinate 62,204, forward strand.
ATCCCCTGACCTAAAGCCCACTGATTGAGTGGGAATTTCCCTGATTCTCTGGGCATCAAAGGTCACTGAGTGTAGAACCTCAGGCCCGTCGTGCCTGAGATACATTTCCCAGGGATTAAGCTGCCCGTCACCTCCCGTGGCCTGGTCACAGCTCCAGGCACACTGTGCCAGAGAAACACTTCCAGGTGATTACTGGTCCCACCCCAGAGCCCCAGACCCAGTGCAGGCCGGCCTGGAGTGAGAACTCCTAGGCTGCCACACCGGAGGGACATTTCTCAGCAATCCACGGTCCCACACTATGGACCGAAACCCAGCACAGCCTGGCCTATGAGTGAGGGCTCCAGGCCCACTGCACCAGAGGGACCTTTCCCAGCCTTCTTGGGTTATGGCCTGTAGACCCAGACCCAGCACAAGCTGGCCAGCTCAGTACAGCCTACTCAGTGAATAAGATCATCCACTATCCTTTTGTGAGCCCAGAAAACCCACCAGAGCCCAGGCCCACCCACCTGGGGAACGCCCTGCCTGGTACAGGAGGGCTGACCCCGGGAACCAACATAGTGGAACCAAAGGAGCTGCAGCAAAAAAGGAACTGAACACAACAGCTAGACCCAGGATAGGCATACCTGGAAAATCTCAAGCTTAATAGACTGGCACCCGAATCTCATAACAAGCTAAGGTTATAGCTGCACCAAAGCTCTACACCAAAGGTCAAAGATCAGTGCTATAAAAAATGACAAAGGGAAGGGGAAAAATGCAATCCCAGACCTTGAGTCCATCAGGAAAGGCAGAGGACACCAGCTCAGCTGCAACGAATGAAGTAACAGATACAGCAGCAAAGGAACAACAGCAGAAAGCTATACAGGAAATAAAACGAGAAGTAATTCCCCAATTTAAAAAAGAAATATTTGAATACATAGAATCTGAAATAAAGAATGAATTCCAGAAACATTGGGTGGAAAAACGATGCTCACCCAGAACAAGTGCAGAGAGCACTA
>PVKA01010778.1:0-63199 GCA_004027165.1 Ctenomys sociabilis
CATTCAACTAACTTAGGTGCTTGAACTCGACACCACAATCCAACACAGTCCAGCATTCTACAACCATAGTGAGTTATTCAAAGAAATTGTCGACCATATCTATTTACAGCTCAGCTTAATATTATGGGCTCACGATGTATACTTCCTTTTTATACTTTTCTGCTGGATGGTTAAGACCTAGGTAGATCAAGACTTATATACCAACACAAGAACTTTATATTTCCTATGTGGTCAATGAAGTCCTCTCAGGGTTTACCTTGTCCTGTACATTATTCTGTACTTCCTTTGTCTGTGTCATCCATGTGGATGAGTCATGGCCAATGCTTGCAGACGATACTAATTCTGACATTTCAGTTATGCTAGTGTCCTCTGCACCTGTTCTGGCTGGGCTCGGGACATGAGACTGTATTTTGCCCCTTCTCTTTGTCATTTTGTTTAGCACAGTCCACTGACCTGTGGTGTAGAGCTTTGGTGTAGTTATAATCTTAGCGCCTACTAAAATTCAGGTACCAATATACTAAGTTTCAGTTCATCCAATTGTGCCTGGCTTGAGTTTGGCTACTGTGCTCAGCTCCTTCTTTTTGCTGTCCTTGAAGGTGAACCTGTTGTGTCCCTCTGTCTAGATATTCTGCTCCAGGATTTGCTGCCTGGTTTGGACCCTAGCTCCTAGTCACTACAGGGACTTCAGCTGCAGAGTTTCACCCCAGGCCTCGGCTGGGTCTGGAGGGGTTGGGCGGGGGTGTGGGAGCAGGAGAGCACAGAAGCTCTCCCACACATTCACTGGGCCTGGGCCTAAGCATGTCTGGAGGGGTCCCAAGAATGCAGCGAAAGTTCTCACTCACAGGGTCGGTCTGGGCTGGCTTTGGAGGTGTGGGGTTGCCCTAGAGCATGGTGAAAAGTCTCACACCTGTGGTGGGGCTGGGCTTGGTCTGCAAAATCCAATGGGCTCAGGAGAAGCCAGAGGTTCTCCCACACACTTGCAGGGCCAGGGCTTGGGTGAATCTGGAGCTGTCCCGAGAGTGCAGCCGAAGTTCCCATTCACAGGGTGGGCTTGGGCTGGCTCTGGAGGGATCGAGATGTTTGGAGAGCATGGCAAAAGGTCTCACTCCCATGGAGGGTCTGAGCTTGGTCCACTGGGTGCAGGACGGTGCAGAAGCTCTTCCACACACTGGAAGGGCTTGAGCTTGGGTGGATCTGAAGCGGTCCCAAGAGCACAACTTTTAATTTCTTCATTGATTAAATCTATGGCCAATTGATTGTGTAAGAGGGTAGTGCAGGCCAGGGGGATAGCTCAGCAGTCTACATTCCTGCCTGTCAAGCAAGGATCCAGGTTCGATCACCAGGACTGCATGTCATGCTGGCCCTGCACCATGTTGGCAACTGAAACCAGGAATGGTGGCACACATCTGTAATTCCAGCACTGGGAGGCTAAGACAGAAGGATCACTATGAGCCTGAGTGTAGCAAGACGCTGCACAAAAGACAAGAAAGAAAACAAAAAAGAAAGAATTCTTTAAGAGGGTATTATATAGTTTCCATGTGTTCATAGTGTTTTGCAGTTTTTCTTGTCAGTGTTTTTCAGTTTCATTGCACTATGGTGAGAAAATATGTATGGGATAATTAAGACTCTTCTGTATTTACTTGAGCATGTGCCATGTGCTAGAATATTTTGGAGAACATTCCATGTGCAGATGAGAAGAATGTGCATTCTAATGCTGTTAGGTGGAACACTATAAAGGTCTAGTAAGTCCATTTATTGACATGTTTAGTGTAGTTCTTTTATTTCTTTGCTTATTTTTTGCATAGTTAATCTACCTGTTAGTGTCAATGGGGGTGATAAAGTCCCCATTATAAATGATATGTGTTGGATTACCTTTGTCATGTTGTTTTCCTCCTGTAGAACCCTTACTTTTCCCTTCTGTTTATTTGCTTGCTCTGCTTGGTGGGTTCTTTTTTGCTGTTGTTCTTCAAGTTGTGGTCATCTTTTTCTCTTTCTAAAATATCTGTTGGTATTATTTGTATGGTTCGTTTAAATGTCATGAAGTTCTTCAGGCATTCTTTGTCATGCAATGATCTTATCTCTCCATTAAATTTGATAGCTTTTCAGGGTACAATGATCTGGGTTGGAAGTTATTTTCTTTCAGGACCTCCAATATCTCATTCCAAGCTCTTCTTGATTGGATGGTCTGAACTGAGAAATCTTCCATGATTCTTATGGGCTTTCCATTATAAGTGATCTGCTTTTTTCTCTCCAGCAGCTTTTAATTTTCTGTTCTTTTGCTTGATTTCTTGGATCTTGATAACTATGTGTCTGGGTGTAGATTTATTTTCATTATAGCTAACCACTGTTCTATATGCCTCACTTGTCTGTATGTCAGATTCTTATACTTGGGAAATGTTCTGCTACTACTTCTGCAAATAGACTTTTTATAACATTTATTTTGATTCCAGATGTATCAATGATGCATATGTCTTATATTATTTTTCTTTGCATCCTATTGGAGCTGTTGTATTGTTATATTTTGTACCTTGTTTTTTTATGAATTGAGGACAGAGTCTACAGTGCACAGGGTCTCACTATAAATCAGACTTGTAGTGATTCTCCTGTTTTCAGCCATCCAAGTGCTGGGATTACAGGCCTGCGCCACCATACCCAGTCTCAATTACCATCTCAGTGCACCCCTGGGACGGGGCCAGCACAGCAAGGCAGGGATTGAACCCTGGCCACTAGGCTCTGCCAAAAGCAGGCACTTTGGTCCACTGAGCTATCTGGCTGGCACTTGTACCTTGTTATATTTAAGAGATCTTTCCATTTGTGTTTACTAGACACAATGCTTTTTTTTCAGAACCAGTGATTGGACTCAGGCCCTTGCACCTGCCAGGGAAGTGCTTATTCACTGAGCCATCTTCCTGACCCCTTAAGGTCTGAAATTCTTTCTTCTCTTTTCTTCAAGTGCATTTGGCAGCTTTCAGTGAAATTCTTAATGTATTGGATATCTGTTTGAATCTGTTTCATGCATTCTAGCTGTTTCCTATATTGTTTATTTAATGTTTCCTTCATTTTCCTATTCCTTTCTATTTATTTTTTAATCTATGTCTTCCTTAGCTGTATTGAGCAACTGTTTCATGATCGTTGTCATTTCCTTTTTTACCTGAAAGATTATATCTGATCTGATTTCCTCCATGACCTGATGGAGTTGTTTCTTTACTTCAGTTGCTATCATCTCAGAAATTTCAGGTGTGTGACTTCCAAGTTCTATAATCTTGTCTCCTGGATTTATTTTGGGTGAGGTAGTGTTCTTAGATTGCCTTTTCTTGCTTCTTTTTCAGTTTTGAAGCTCCATATGTTCTCTCTGACTCTGTAGTGATGGTAGAGGGTTGGGAACCAGTTAGGAAGGCTCTCAGGAGAGTGGGAGGGCAGTATAAACTCATCAACACTCCTATTGTATGGGTTTCAATGTGGCTTCCACCATGGTTTGAGAGGGACAAGCAATAGCTCAAGAAGGATCTGATGAAAACAAGTACAGGCTAAAGTTCTTCAAGACTCTCACACTGGGTGGGTTCAGGGTAGGGCTCACCAAAGCTCCAAAGGTCTCTGTGGCAGTCTTCTAGGCATTCGGTTTCAGGTCCCTGTAGCAGTCTTCCTGGGTGTGGCATTGGCTCAGCCAAGCTCTGGCAAGGGAGTGAGTAGTTGGGTGGGACAATACTCCCTAGGTCCCCCTGCAGACCTCCATGTGAGAGAGGGTAGCCAGGATTTAGACAAACTCCGGTGGAAGGGCAGCAAAGGCTAGGCCAACGATGTCTCCCTGGCAGTCTTCCAGATGAGTATGGTTGGCTGGAACTCAGGTTAACCTCAGCAAGTGTAGAGGGGGACAGGGCTAGGTCCATCATGTTCTATGAAAGTCTTCAGGGTGAGGATGGGCAGCTGGGAGTCAGGAACTCCTTTGTTTTATTTTACCTTATTTTATTTTTTTAAATAGAATACAAAATAACAATAAAAGAAATTAGACATGATATTGAATTTCACTGGCAGTAATAGGAATTTGATAGTATCTGTTGCATTGCATAGTGTTGTCTTCAAATTAATTGTTTAGATTATCAGACATATGCATGCAAATTTTTTGGGGGGAAAGGTACAAGCAACTAAGAAGAGAAAAAATAAATATAAGCATTACAATCTCCCATTGACCAGCAGAAATCAGCAGTAGAATTATCCAAGGCATTCTGCATACATACATACATACATACATACATACATACATACATACATAGTGTTTATCTCTTTCTCCCTCTCCCTCCACCTCCTGTCCTTCTCCTCACCTAATTCCCTGCCTTTTATAGATCCATCCCTTTTCCATAGTGTTCCTTCATACCTTTCTAAGAATGTTCTCTTTAAAGTTACACATAATCTTGCATACCTTGAGTTCCTATAGACCTATTTATAAGTCAAATTTTTTTGCTTTAACATCATGGATTGATCTAAAATTGATTGAGATGTAATCATTTTATGTGAAAGAAAGAAATACAGTAGACTAGTGGTGGTGGACTTATGGCATGTATCCCACAAATGGTTATTAAAGCTCTAAAAGGTTTTCCATGGCAGCATAGACAATAGCCCTGGTGGCAATCAGAAACCTCCTAATATTGGGAGCTGCTTGCTTCTGCTTTACAACAAATGCTGTTTTCCTTTCACTCTACAATAAATACATTTGTTCAGTCCCCTTTTGACTAACATGTAATTATTTCCAGGTTGAGAAATGTACCCACCAGCCAGAAGGTAACAAATTCTGTGCATTTGAAACAAATACCAACAAAGAAAATAGAAAATACCCAATAGAAAGACAGTTTCTACCATGTCATGATTTATTATATAAATCATATATAGTAAAGTACATTCAAATTGGTACAAAAATAGATAGCTACTTTTAGAATGCTATCAATTTACTAAGATACTAATCGTTTAAAAAACAAGTTGAAATATGCAAAAAGGAAATAAATTAATACCTAATATCTGATTTTTATGAGGTTTTGTTTTGTTCATTGCTTTAATATTTATGTGTGTTTGATTCTAAAAGAATGGGGCTAGGAATTTGGCTCAGAGGTAGAATGTTTCTCAAGCAAGCTGGAAGCCCTGGGGATTTGGTCCTCAGCACCAAAATAAATAAATAAATAAATAAAAATAAAATAAAATAAACTTTCAAAAAACAATTCAACCAAAAAATATAGTAAAATAAAAAAATGATTCAGAAAGAGTAAATAAGATCCAAAAGGTACAATAGATATTGTGAAAGGGAAAGAAACCACTCAAAAGGAAAAGCAACTGAATAGAGGAAAATAGAAAAGAAGGAAGATATATTTAGCCTCTAAAATATTTGTACTACTAATGTCTATTAGTTCATTGAAAGGAATTATATTCTTTGATCATTCTTACATGCTTATATCTGGTAATCTGAGCAACTACTTTGAAGATAAGAATATATATACAATAACCATTGTTAATTTCCTGTCATCTTATTTTGAAATTCTGTTGCATGTTTTTCCTCTTTAAAATAACAAAAATAGAAAAATTATGTTTTTTTAATTGCCATCTAACAAATTACCTCAAATATTAGTAGCACAAAACACTATGCAATTATTATCTCACCTATCCAACAAATTAGGAATTTAGAAGCTGCTTGCTTAGCAAGGACATCATTCACCTGGAAGCACCACTGAGACTGGTGAGACTTAGTTTCCAAGATAGTGTGTACAGTGATGATTGAAGGAGGTCTCAGACTTTTTCAAAGTCTTCATGAGCCTCATCACAATGTAAGAGCTGATTTCCCCCAGAGTGAGTGATCCAAGAAAATCAAGAAGAAAGTGGCAACATGTTTTATGTCCCGATCCCAAAAATCATACTGTGTCATCCTATAATATCCTATTTAGTCACACGTATGTCCTTACCAGGGTGAGAGAACACTAACCCAGGGCCTGAGTGCTCTAACACTTTTTAATTAATAGCAGAAAACTATAAATCTTTTTTTAAATTAAGGATTCATCACGTATGCTTAATGTATCATCTACAACATTACAATGTTATCCTGGCAAAATTAATTTGAAACACTAGACTTCATGGTCACGAAGAATGAAAGCTATTATAATATACTTTAAAATCGATCAGGAGAAATTCATATTTCAAGAGGCAGTCTCTACTTTTCACCCTAGATCTATCTGTGGGCCACTATATTAATGACAAGCTCAGAACTCTACACAATAGCCAAATATCTATTCATAAATGTCAAAATACTAGATCTTTCCCAAGAATATCAACACAAATTTCCAAACAAAACCAAAGTTTCTGTTAATTTCAGGGCCACCCCCAACACTTTAAGGTTTAAATTTGAAGACCTTAGGAATTTCTTAGCTAGTTTCAAACCAATCCTATGTAAAAAAGATATCCCTTCTATTCTGCCACTCCAGAGTATTCATTTAACTTTGTCTACTACTCAATCTATATTTATAAATCATCTATTATATATCAAGCAATAGTTTAGAGGAAAAATATTGTATTAATAGGACAAATAAGGCAGTGAAGAAGAAAAAAAAATAAACTAAATAATATGATTGGTTATAAGTGCCATAAAATAAACAAGACTATGATAGAGAATACTGCAAGGAGGATAGGGTAATGCAGAACTGCTTCTTGGAGATCATATTTAACCTGAAACCTAGAAAGTACAGCCAGTCATCAAAAAGACCAGAGAAAAAGTATGCCAAGTCTACAATTGCAGAGTGGAAGGTATAAAGGCATGAAATATGTGTCAAGATCTTACATTCTACAAATTTGATTGAATCATGGAGCCAAGGAAAGAGTAATAGAAGGGCTGGAGAGATGGCTCAGTGGCACAAGCGCTTCCCTGGCAAGGACCTGAGTTCAATCCCTGGTTCTGAGAAAAAAAAGAGGGGAGGTAATAGAGCCAAGAGGCAGATGCCAAACTTTTCAGGACCTTAAGGTCTATAACAGGGAGTTTCATGTAAGAAATTAGCAATTGGTTTTCATCAGGCAAAGGACAAGCTGAGATTTATAAATTGTAGTTTCAATTATATTATACAGAATAATTCATTATGAGAGAGAAAAAGAGATAGACACAGACAGACAGACAGATAGACAGGCGGAGACAGAACCAGCCATGAAATTAAAAAAAAAAAGCAATTAGAGTGAATAAAACAGTAATGTAATTTGGCTCATGTGGGATTAGATTCTTCACCTTATCTTCATTAGAATAGTGCCATTTGCACTGGGCTCTGAAATAAATGAAGTTCTTGCTACTGATGATAAGTTTGCTCTCATTTACTGAAAGTTAAAGGTCTTCTCGTCATGATTCATCCAATCCTGCTGATCCTCCTAATTAAAAAGTTTTTAAACAAGTTGATACATTAGTTGTTATGAGCCCAGACACACCAGGAATAAATCCTTCCTGCCACTTACATGGAGGCCAGGTCTTCACGGTTGCATTTTTCATCATTATGGAGCTATTCTTCAACAGAATTTTCATGGCAACATCTTCTATATCCTTTTCCAACTTATTTTGTTCAGTTAACTCAGAAGTAAATATGAATATCATGTTTAGCATCTTTTTAAAATAAATCCCTAGTAAGAATCCAAGGAGAAAGTCATAAAAATGCATCAACTGGCAAGTCAAGTCTGTGGATCACAAATGGGAATAAAGGAGAGGTTAGTGTCTCTTGTGTTGATAAAGAAGCCAGAATAGATGTGCACTGAATTTGTGGTTATCTTCATTCTCAGGAAATGGTCTTGTTCATTTATTAACCCTTCCCAGGCATTGCAATTTTTTCTTTATATACTTATAGGTACACTGCGAACTATAAAACGTTTAAAGAACAATTATGAAATGAAATTTTGTAATGCATTATTTGTATTTTTTCATTTTTTTCACATTCCATACAGATTTAAAGTTTAGCATGTCAGGGCTCAGTAGAGTAAGTGCTTGCCAGATAAGCACAAGGTCCTGAGTTCAACCCCAGTACTAAAATAAATAAATAAATAAAACAAAGTTTAGCATATTAATGATTAATGGAAAATACCTGTTCCATGTTATGTCTAACGAGTTTGATGTTTAGACAGATAGTAATGTTAAGCTCAAGTGCCTATGTTGTAGGGTAATAATATAATTAAGCTTCTCTTCTGGAAGGTTACCAACTTAAATTTGCAGACTGAAAAGTTAAAGAAAAAGAAGGGGTACAAGGATAGCCAAAATTTTGGACCTAGCCCTTCAAGGTCAGTGAGGACTCAGGACATGAGAGAATATGTATTGTAATAACCCGTAAGTCAGTGGTGTCCCAAATGTTCTGTTAAAAGAGATTATCAGGATACAGAACAAAGTGATCGATGATGTAGAGTGTAGCTAAGGAGAGTCACATGGAGAGAAAACATTCTCTCAGACTTTCACAGAGAGCAAATTGGCCAAGCAATGGCTGTAACTCATTCACAAGGCTGACACTGACAAAAGATCTACAAATTGCTGTACATGACTTCAGGGTAAATCATGAGGGGATTTGACTGACCTTGACAGATACAAAAGTTACATTTCCTGTTATATAGTTCTTGCACTATCTTGGTCTTAACCACCAGAAGAAAAGTATAAAAATGAGGTATAAAAAACAAAGCCTAAGTTTGCAGACCAAAACTTAGAGAAAAAGGAGAGCCACAAGGACATCCAACAGTCTGGCCCTAGTCTTTCAAGGTCAATTAAGACTCAGGATAGGAGAACCTGCATTGTAACAACATGCAACTCAGTTGCGGTTTTTTTTGATGAAGGAGATTATGGGGCCAAAGAGGAAAGTGACCAAGGATATAGAGTGTGCCTAAGGAAAGTCACTTGGAGAGAAAACATTCTCTCAGGCTTTCACAGAAAGCAAATGGGTCAAGCAATGACCCTGACTCTTCCATGTGGCTGACACTGGCAAAGGTTCTACAAACCACAGTACAGGGTGTCAGGATAAATTCTGAGGGGATTTGACTGATCTTAATTACATACAAAAGCTACAATTCTTGTCACATAAGTCTTGCTTTATCTTGGTCTTAGCCATCCAGCAGAAAAGTATTAAACCGAGGGATAAGATGCAAAACCATATTATTATGCTGAGCTGTAAAAGACTTGTCAACAACTTCTGACACTGCCAGACATACAAAAACCCAATACTATTATGGACTACTGGATTATTTGAGAATATTTTGCTAAATTCACACACATAATATATAATTGACAAAACTAAACAAAAAAAAAGGGATACAAATGAATGAGAATTTTGTATCTGTATATTCAAAATAGTTAAGATAGATATACAGCTACATTCTCTTAATTCAATGAATAGAGGGGTCTGTTCTACTAGTGTTTGTAAATAGAATATCATGTCTACATCTTGTACAACAATTAACCACTAAGAAAACAATACGCAATGTATTAATTATTGAAACTGCCCTACTAATTTGATTTGAAACTATCTCATTGCTATTTGTTTCTCAATAAAATCATGGGAAAAAAGGACAGAAAAGTGCCTATGTAAAGCAAAGCTATATAGATATGCTAAGCTGTAAAGGGCTCAAGTCAACAACTTCTGACATTTCCAGTCCTATGGATAGCACACTATTAACCCACTACTGAACTATATTGGATTATCTTGCTGAATTCATGCACCTACAGTATTTTAATGGCAATGAAATACCCATCTTTGACAAAAGTAAGAAAAAGGGGATATAAATGAAGGACCATTTTGCAGTGAAATAGATATATATATATATATATATATATATATATATATATATATATATATAGAGAGAGAGAGAGAGAGAGAGAGAGAGAGATGCAGATATACAAAATAGAATAGAAATACAGCTATTTTCTCCTAGTTCAGTGAGAAAGATTTGTACTAATAGTGTTCAGACAAGATATCATATCTACATCTGGTAGTATGAATAACTACTATGAAGATAACAGTATGCAATGTATTAATTGTTGTAACTGTCCTACTAGTCTGTTTTAAAACTGTCTCATTATTTCTTTGTCATAAAAATTAAATTGAAAATGAAATTAAATTGTCTTTCCACTTACTTTAATCTAAGACCTTCAAAGCTCTATCATCTCTAAGATGACTTCTCTAGTTAGTCTTACCAAATGATTTTTCACTATTACTTATTTACATCATGTGACCTTTGACACGAAGTCATTACCAACCATAAATGTATCTTATTTAGATTTAATTTACCTTCACCCTCCCAAAAGTAGACAAGAATTTGGGTATAGGGAATTCATTTTGAATATAATCCTAGGACACAGAAGTTAGGGAATAACTGATACTTTAAATAGAAAAAAAATTAAATGTGATAGTAACAACTATCTGCTTAATTCTGTGAAGATCTAATTTTCAAAGGACAAAATTTTTGTGTGCCTAGGAATTGACTCTGAAAGGAGGAAAAAACATTTATCCTATTTACTGTTAGTGAATGTTTGTTCCTGAGGCATTAGCTCCTCCACGTTTCCGCACTGCTAAAACAGCCAAATGGCTATGGTCTGCAACTTCGGATAACTCACTATTGTTGTGGAATGCTGGACTGTGTTGGATTGTGTTGTCGAGCTCAAGCACCTAAGTTGAATGACAATGGAGTGCCCATCTCTGACAGGTGTAGACAAAGGAAGGGGTATAGAAAGGAAGAATCATGATGTGTGTGTATGGACAGTACAGTTGGGATAGATAACACTGTGCTTCTACATAATTCTATGAGAGGCAAGATTTGCACTAATGGTGGTTGGACAGGTTGTCAGCTTCTAGTATTATGGACAACTACCAGGAAAATAACAAGGTAGAAAGTATTAATTATTGAATCTTTGATGTAATTCAGGTATAAAAAATAAGATAGGCAAACAGCTACACTCTCTTTCTTTATTGATAAAAGACATACGATATAATAATGTCTGTAAGTACAATATCATGTATGCACCTTCTATGATACCAAAACATTATGAAAACACTTTGCAATGTATTAATATATCAAATCCATCTTATCAAGGTATCTTAAAACTGTCTCATTGATATCTGTACTTCAATAAAACAAAAAGAAAAAAGGAAAATGCCATCCATAAGCTAAAGCTGGATCATGTTATTGATGCTTCCTATTCATAAGCTAAAGATAGATCATGTTATTGATGCAATTAAGGAGGATAGATGAACTGAACAAATAAAAAATTTTAAAGCAAAAATAAATAAATAAAATAAAATAAAAATAAAACAGCCATAGGGGCTTCAGAAAATTCCCTGGGGCAGAAGTGTAGTGCATAAAGTGTGTTGGTACCCTTATGGTTGAACTGTCCAGCACAGCAACAGCTGAAACTAGTGGTGGGTTAAGAGAGTGTGGCACAGGGCATAAAATGTTGGTGCTAAAAATAACACTGCAGGCATAAACAATCATTTCTGTTAATGTCACAGACAGAATGGAATCAGCTGATATAAGGCTGAGAAATGCCAACATATTAAATGAGTGCTTGCTGAGCGCTGCTCAGAAAATACAAGGTTGGCACTAATGGTGGTTGGACAGGATATCATGTTGGCTTCTAGTACTACGGTCATCCACTAGGAAAATAATAATTGAATTTTTTATATAATTCAGGTATAAAAAATAAGATAAGTAAACAGCTACACTCTTAATTCACTGATAAGAGATATCTGCTAAAATAATATCTGTAAATATAATATCATGTATGCACCTTGTACAATACCAAAACATTATGAAAACAGTTTTCAATGTATTAATTTATCGAATCTGTATTGTTAAGGTGTCTTGAAACTGTCTGATTGACATTTGTAGTTCAATAAAATATAAATAAATAAATAAATAAATAAATAAATAAAAGAAAATACAAGGTTGTGCAGAAGTTAATGTCAATGTTTCCAACTCTCCAGGACTTTACAAATTTGTAGAGATCATCAAAAATTACAAACAAATTGATATATAATGGGAGGTTCTTAATATAAAAACAGAACAAGTGAAACACAGTATAATGAAGCAGTTGAGAGGTTCCATAGGGAGTCTGAATGACTGAAGGCTAAAACAAATCCAAGACCTGAGTGCAAGCTTGGACAATTTGGTTCCTGTCTTACTCGTATAATTTTTCATATGATGATTGAGAAAATAAAAATCCATTTCATGAGATTGTAGTGAGACTTAAATGCATATACATGCATGTAAACCTTGATTATAGTGCCTGACACATAAATATTGTGTTGTTTATTTTATGTGAATGTTAAGGAGAAATTTAATAGTAGATTGGGAGTTAGAAAATAAGGATTGCATCTCCATGCCAAACTCTTACTCAAATACAATTTTTTCTACTGCTTCTTGCTCCTGACATGGTGGTATTTTACCTTTGTAAAGAGTTATAGCATCTAAAGAAAAACTACTCATCTTACAGACTGAATGGCAGAAAGTTAGTTGCAGAAATGCAGTACAATATTCATGGATTTAAGACCAATACTAATAATGTCAAATCTATACCTCTTGCTACTGTATCACGTTGAGTAAATCTCTTGGTCATACAATTTTCTCATTTATAAAGTTCATTGCACACCTGAGAAGGCCACAATGAACAAAAAAGGAAGCTGAGCATGATGCCAGCTTCCAAGCACTCTGGGAGACTGAGGCAGAAGAATCACAAATTCCAGCCCAGCCTAGTCAAGTTGTTAATTAAATGGGCCTGTGTCAGAATAAAGAAGAGCTTGGGAGGCAGCTCAGTGCAAAAGCCCTAGGTTCAAAGCACCACACACAGTCACACACACACACACACAGACACACACAAAGAGAGAGAGAGAAACAGACAGACAGACAGAGACAGAGACACAGAGAGTATTTCTTAAGGCTCCAGTCAAATTTTATTTTTAGGTTCTTGAAAAAGCTATTTATTACTATTGTCTATTTGTTCAGCAGATAGTGTTCAAGCATCTACTATATATAAGACATTGTACTAGCTTTAAGGAATAGGAACATAAGGATGTCAATAAGTTATGGCTCCAATAGTCAAAAGTCTTATCAATGTTATTAATATTTAAACAAATCTAAAAAACATGCATATATATATATATGCATCATATATATATATATGATGGCTGAGATGATTGTACTCATAATTTCCATCAGTTTTTTTAAAATATCAGTTAATGTTTAGAATTTTTACTTTGACTATTCTGTATGCTGTTATCTGTGATCTGAGCAAATACATTTAGGATAGCAATTTGTCCATAGTTGAATACTGCTCATTTTGATCTTCTAAATGTGTACTTATTAATTATGTTACTCTCTTTAAAATAAATTTTAATATAAAGACAAAGAAAAACAAGATTTCTTAAAAGCAAGAATTAATATTCAATTATTTATCTAATCTTGCATAATTCTATCTGTTAATCTCAACAACAGATTTGATAATAAAAAGAGATAATATAATAACCACTGTTAATTAGCTATTCCTGTTTTGAAAGTCTGTAACATAGACATTGCTGTATGTTATCCTGTTTCTGTCTTTCATTCTCTATTTGTTTTAGCTTCTGTTTTTTACTCTTCAAAATAAGATTAGAAATATTTAAACAAACTCAGTCAGTTAAAAGCATCCAAACTAGTAACTTACCCTATTATCAAATACTTTTATCCTAATGCCAAAGAGGGGAGGAAGAAAAAAAAAAGATTAAAAAAAAAACTAAGCTGATAATCTCTAAAACAAGGTTATTGGAAATGCGTGATGATACGCTCTATCTAAATTCACATTTGCCTCAAGGTAATCAGAAATCTGCTATATGAGCTGAATTCAAAGAAGGCTTCTCTGACATGGCATATGAATAAGACAAACCCTACCTACCTTATCCTGAATTTGGAATAAATAACAATGCAGCTTTTTGCGAAATATTTAATCCAAGTGAAACCAAGATGAAATGTCCAATGAAGACATGAAGGAACACTATTGTGTAAATTTGATAAAAGAAGAAAAATTAGTGAGGTTATAGTAGCAATTACTCTACCAGCTAGGATGCATAAAAGGCCTCATGTCATTTTCAGGTCATTCTCTTGCCAAACTAGAATGGAAGGATTTCAAAGAGAAAGGAGCTTAAGCTAGTGCCTTGATTTTCCTAAATCTCAAGGTGACTCTCATGATTAGCATATTCATCACAGATACTATCCTTTGGGACATTCCATCCTCATATTTGCAGAATAATTACAGTTCACAAACTAGTTTAGTATCCATTATCTCAGTTAATTTTATAACAACCCTGTGTGATTCGAGCCTTTTCATCTCCATTTCAAAAGTGAACATGGTGAGTCTTGGAGAACTGTAACCACTTATTTGGGGTCCTTCTTCCACAGCAGAAGTTAAACAGGAGTGCAAGTCTTCTGGTCCCATTGCCAGGGCATTTCCTACACTTAGGCACAGAATCTGAGGAAAAAGAAGATAAAATCAACAGAACTGGAGAACAGTAACAACAAGAAGCAATTTGTCTTCAGAAACCTTGAGTGACCACCTTTAATTCAGAATCTCCATCTGAACAAGTAGTAGCTCTGACTCTTTGCCATCCTTCCAGGCAGTCAGATGTGAAATCCTTTATGGACATGGAACCTACTCCATGAACAGCACCATTAGATTCCAGACAGGAAAATTCATTTCAAACTAATTGGCAAGTAATGAAGTTGCCAAGGTTTATGAGCCTTGCACTAACACTGATACAGAGGTACAGTGTCAACAATAAAACGGTAGCTGCTGACAAAATTATCCTTCTGTGGAGAAAAAACAGGCTTTGTCCCTGGCCTGGAGGCAAAAACAGCATTAGACAATCTCAGAAGTGACAATCACTTTCTTTCATGTGTTCTTAAATAGTTGAAAGGACAATTTCACTCCCAGAAATAAGCCTTGACTATTTGATAATGGGACAAGGGGAAAATGTATCTTTTCTCTATTTATATTTCAAACATTTACAAAAGGGAGTATATCTCATAACAATATATCCATAAAAAGCAGCCATGACCAGACACAAAAGGAAACTATAGATCTCCTTAACATTCCAACCTACACAGGCAATTGCCACTGCTACATAGGGATATTAGACAAAAATGTGATTGTAAGCAGAAAAGCACTGACCCTGAGGGGCTTATGAGAATATATTATCATACAGTACACATTTCAGATAAGTAAACAAAAATCTACTAACTACAACTATTTTTGTTCTTGCTTACTTGTTCTTCCTGATTGTATTGAATAAGAAAACCTGTCCTTTCTAGAAGTCAGTCTTGGCTAGTTCTACAGAGTTCTGGAATTCCCCCTGAGGAGGAACTAATCCTTAATGTGGTTTCAGAGCCATACATTCTGTCACAGCCACACAAGCTATTTAACAGTGAAACATGACTGATCTAGCTGACACAGGCTGTATGTGTGACATACACACCAGACTCTTAAGACACAAAATAAAGACACTGAAGATAGTACATTAGTAATTTCTAAACTGATTACATGTTACAATAACAATAGTTAGGGATAGATTAGTTTAACTAAATATATCACTGAATATACAGTTAAAATGAAGTCACCTACTTCTTTAAACTCTTAAAAATATGTCTACTAGAAATGTTGAAAATTATAAAATACAGTACACATGTGTGAATTACATTATATTTCTACAGTACAACTATCTTGCCATGTACATTCTTATTCCCACAACTTCCTGTTAAGCTATTTAGGTAAGTTTAAAAAGAGACAGAGTAAATGTCATGTTTTCATTCCTTTGAATTCTATTAAGTTGGAAATTGCTTACTTGCTTACCCATGTTGTTTGAAAGTAGAAAGATACAAAAGAGTATGTTTGTTTGCCTGGCTGCTTTTGGCAGTTTAATCTGTCATTGTCTCTAATAGGAACACTGTGTTTAACTAATCTACAGGTATTCAGCACTGCATGCTCAGGCAGGTGGGTGTTAATTGAAACACTTCAGGAGAACACTTACAGCTCAGCTATAAGAAAGTGGAGCTGATGAATCTAAGGTTAAGTGTTCAGTCCCTATCCAGATACACTTAGCTTTTTTTTCTGGACCAAAGAGGCATTCTCCACATGGGCTAGGCTTTCTCATAAATCTTCACTCTCAGTTATGATGAGAACTGTGGAATAATGGTACTCTATGCTTATCAACTACATTGTCATTACTACAGAAGCTCAGCCTTATCCTTTGTGGAGACAGCATTACCTGTACCATATTTACATATGAATGGAAGAATATTATTTCCCTTTGTTCAAAAAGAGGAATCTTTTAGAGACCACATATGTTTCTAAAGTTAAACAATACAAAAATTTGTGGAAAGTATTTTATCCATTACCTCATTTATTTCTCCCTCCAAAGAAAACCATCCTGAAGCTACAAAAGGTCTTTGGTAATGCAAATCCTACTCATCTAGGACATTCAGAAGATCATATTCAAATACAAATATGTACTAATCTACTGTGGCTACATACCATTTTTCAGAAATGTATTACTGAGCAACTCAATGTGTTAGATTCTTGCGTGGTTTTTATCCCTCAAATTTCCAAGAGGTAATATTTAGCAGTGCTGCTAATAAAAATGAGAACCCAGAGATGCAGGCCACAGGCTGATTCTGTACCCATGTCTGTGTGAAATAGGACAACTCATTACCCTCTCTGGTTCAGAATCCCCCTGTCCTCATTTTGCTCACATTCAGTCTAATCCCATAGTTTTAAGGTATGCTTTGAAGAAACAAAGGAGAATTTTTTAATGAAGCCTGCTTTTTAATCCTACTGCTTGCCTAGAGCAATATAGGTGATATTTCATTAATGTGGCTGACCTTTTTCAACAATTGTACCAGGCAACTTTGGAATAGGGACTTATCACCAACACCTTTTGCACCTGCAGTCTCACTGGCTGGAGTTTTCAGTTTTCTGTCTATCTTAGCAGCAGTATGGATATAAGTGGTGTTGCAAATGAAGGAGCCAAGAGATATCTAAGGAGCTTGTTAACAGCTAAGGATATCTCTTCCTCTCTCTGGCTTAAAGCAGTTCTGGGAATTACCTCATCTGGACCTTCTGAAGAGAAGATAGCTCTTTTATTAAATATTAATGCAAAAGAAAGAATAAAGTGGGTTAATCACAACTTTTAAACATTAATTCATCCATATAATTTCAACAGGGGGAACTAAAATTATCATAGAAGAAACAATGCTGAGAATACAGTATAATTAGTGACTCTTAAGGAATACATGTGGATTTCTAATTTCGTTTTTATACAATTTATGTGTGATAGATTCTGCTCTTAATACTATTGTACCGATGTGGAAAAGGGTTAGGTGAAATTATTTAAATTATTTTATTTAAGTAACTCAGTGACAGAAGTGGGACTTTGATATAGGTTCATTTGTTTGATTCAAGCATATAATCAATAGTGTACACCTATAATCCCAGTATTTGGAATGTTGAAACAGGAAGATCACTGTGATTTTGAGACCAGTCTGGGAGCTACAAAAGTGAGCACAAGGCTGGCCTGAACTACATGGTAAGAAGATAGATAGATAGATGATAGATAGATAGATAGATAGATAGATAGATAGATAGATAGATAGATAGATAGATAGATAGAAGTGGATCAGGCTGGCTTTTGGAACTCACTTTAAGTTAGAAAAATCAATTCAGGTATGATTGACCTGACTATTTCTTCTGACTTAATTATTTTCTCTTCTTAGATGCCTAGAACATCTGAAACAACTATGCATTAGTTCAAGCCCATTGAGAAGTGGTTGCCAAGACAGATTAAACCCAACTGTTCATTTCTACGGTTTCTTCCACTCCTCTTATTCTGCTTTCTTATTCTGCTTTTCCAAGCCAAAGGCTGGCAAGCGGGGAGACATGCACAAATCTCAGCAAGGAACAGACAATTCACACATTTCTACAACTCCACTGTCAGTCCCAGGGAGCATTAGAGTAGAGAATCCTCAGGTATAGTCCTAAAAATATCCTTAAAAGTCAAGCAGAAACATAGGACATTTATGCTCATTAGCATATTGTATCCCCTAAATTTATTTGATGTCTGTTTTTCCTTTCCTGGGTAATTCATATCACGTAAAAGCACCATGTACCATAAATCATTCTGAGCAGAACTCTGTTTCTGGGACACATCAATGTTTATTCAGAAGATCAACCTTTAAAAGCTACTCAGCAGGGTATATTTTAATGGCCTGCTCCAATACTTACAATGAGGAGAACAATCTTCAGCATTATTCCATTTCCTCAAGGCCATCACAGTTTGCTCAACTTGCCACTACTGCCATTGTGATTTCATTCTTTAGAAGGGAATTTATACTCAGCAAAAGAAATAATACAAAGCCATGATTAGCAGAAACTCATCTAAAGGAACAGCTATAGGGTATGAAGCATATTAATCCTCCAGCTATCAGATGATTGCTTTATGTTTGATAAGCTTACCAGGACCTTACTCAATTTCTCAGATCCTAGATCCATCTCCAAGCCTCCCTCTAAGCAGAAACTGATTTATCAGGTGGTAGCATCTGCCAACATCCTATGATTCATGTTAACAAATAACTGAGGGCTACTAAGGCAATTTTCTCCAATTAATCACACTTTTACCATACCCAAAACCTACCAGAGGTGTACCTTCATTTATAGTTGCAGCTGATGCATTTTGATGGCAAGCTAATGAAGTAAGTACAATTACTCCCAAGTTTTTATCTGAGCAAATTGAAGATTAGCTGTTTTACCAAAGGTCACCAATTTAGGGCTTGATGGAGCACTAAATGAATTCAGTCTCAGGATCCCTCATTATTGCACTATATCGTCTCAGTTCCTTTTCTCTCATTGCTGGGACACATACCTGACACTCAAAATGAAGGTAGGAAAGGTTTATTTAGCTCACAGTTAGTGGAGTTTTTACTCCATACTCAGCTGGCTCCAAGGCAGAGTGGCACACAGCCAGCACAGAGCAGCCATTCATGAGGCAAAAAGCAAAACAAAAAGCTAACAAACCTCTCTCCTCTCCTTACAAAGCACTGAAAACTACCTGCCCCAGGGCTGGTGCAGCACCCACACCCAAGATAATCAACCACAAACTCCAGAAGCCACTCCACGACTACATGAGGCTTTGGGGAGACCACTAGACACGAGCCATAACATATATCATTACTACTACCAAACAGAAAGAAGAAAATTAGAATCCTAGAAAACTGCTACCTGGGCAGTGTTAACAGATCTCATTTAATTTTACTCTGCTCCTTCTAAAGAATGGAAATAATGCAGTTTATTTTAATTTGGGATATGCTTGTAGAAGTCCATTATCTGGATTAAAATGAGCTCTGTGAAAAGGTAGGGTTAACTAAGTGAAAAAGTCAGTTAGCTTGTTTCTAAGGTGGGAATAAAAAGTAGCATATACCCCAGTAAATAGTGAGAGGATTAAGGAAAATAAAATATGCAGAATATTCAATACTAGCATTCTTCATCATTATCACCAGAATCTCATCATTATACTGATGATATATTTTTCCTATTCTCTGTAAATCAAAAAACTCATAATTGTGCTGTAATTAGAAGCACAACAAACATAAGGAAATAATATGGGTGACTCTCAGTTAGAAAATTTAAAATTAGGAACTCATAATAATGAGAAAGTTCTAGGAACCTCACTTAAACCTCCGAACTCTTCAGCATAACCCACTCCAGGTTAAGCAATACAAAAGTAAGAAGATAAGTGAGAAGAAAGTAAAAATTCAGCTATGTCCCTCTGGGAAGAACAAACTGGTATACACAGAACACAGCAACTTCACAACAACGTGCCGAATCCAAGTTCCTTCATTCACATGTCAATTTCCTTGCCTAGAATATTCAGCTATTGAAAGTATGTACCTTACAGGATCCGAAGTAACACATAGCACAGATTACTAAATACTTAATAGATAAGATCTTACTATTTGTTGAAATCAGTTAATTTTTCTGGTGTTTCCTTCAATTGCTCATGAAAATGTTGTAAAGGAAAAGGTCTCAAATTAGGAAAAAGTTGTGAAATCAGGTATAGGAAGGCATTCATGCCAATGTCAATAAGACACGATCAGAAATAAACCTCTTGGAGACAGACTGGAGAGCTGATGCTTGAGCCTCTGTCCTCCTGAGGACAACAAAATCTCTGAAGTTGCTGAGTGCCGGCCAGTCTTTTTATTCTTCTAATTTATCCCAGATTAGAACTAGACAAGGAGTTCCTGGCCCTACCACTAGAACCCACCTTATAGTTCAGTGTAGTTATTTCTCAACTAGAAATATTATAAAAGTAAACTGCCTAGATTTGAATCCTCACTTTACCTATTATTGTTTCACCTTTTAGAAACATTTAACCTCAGGCCAGAGAGATAGCTCAGCTACTTAAGCACCTGCCTGGCAATGGCAAGGTCCTGAGATTGACCCCCAATATGAAAAAAAAGAAAGAATTATGTAACCACTGTAAGCCTCTCCCTTCTCATCAGTCATATGGCAATAATAAAATAAGACATTAGAAGTACTGAGAGGGACAATGTATGTGTGGTAGATAGAATACCATTTCCCTCTCTGAAAAATTCTAGTGTCCTAATTCCAAGAACCCATAAACTTATTGTGTTACAAAGCAAAAGGATGGACCAGCTATCTAGTTCAGTGGCACAAACCTCTGCCTGGAAAGTGCAAGATCCGCAGTTCAATTCCCAGTATAAACACCCCCCACACACACACACATACACACAGAGAAAAAGGGATGTTGCATTTGAAAACAAGGTTTTCTCAACTAGAAATATTATAAAACCTTTAAGCAGGAAGACTATCCAGGAACCTTTAAGCAGAAGACTAACCCAACCAAATCACACAGACCTATAAAAGTAAAAGAAAAAGTAGCAAAGTCAATTAGAAAAGAAGTATCAGGGAGTTTTAAGGCTTGAGAGAGACTCAGCACACCATGGTTGGTTTTTCAACACCAGAGAACAACAACAGCAAAACGCTAGAGAATATGGTCATGAATCAAAGAATACTGATGACTGAGTTCTGTAAATAACCTAAATTTGCAGGAAATAGCTCTGCCCAAGTGGTTCCAAACAATAACACAGCGCTCTAAACACTTTGACATTCAGCCCAGTAAGACCCATGTTAGATTTCTGATCTACTGAACCATGAGATAATACATTTATGTCGTGTTAAGCTTTAAGTATATGGTAATCTGCTGAATGGCAATGGAATACACATCTCTGAGAAAAGTAAACAAAAAAGGGGGAGATAGATGAAGGATGATTTTAGTGATATATCTGTATATACAAACTAGCATAGATATACAGCTACTTTCTCTTAGTTCAATGAGAAGAAAATTTTGAACTATAGTGTTTAGACAAGATATCAGTCTGCATCTTCTACTATGAATAGCTACCATAAATGCATACAATAATATGCAATGTATTAATTGCTGTAACTGTCCTGCTCACCTGTTATGACACTGTCACATTGCTTCTTTCTCAATAAAATTATTATAAAAATAAGTGTGTAGTAATCTGTGATAGCAGCAAGAGAAAAGTGGTTCAGAATGTCAAGCACTTATAAAGTCAAACACTTACCTAGGCCTTTATAGCATAGAATAAACACTAATCAAAATCCAGTAATTTGATGATAGTGACAAAGTGTGTGATGAGTAGGATTACTACAATGAAGTTTTAAGCTACATCTGAAATGAATATAGACCTATAATTCCAATATGAACATTTAATTTCCCTTATTGGTGGGCTATATTGTGCATTTCCTATTTAGTAAATTGTTATATCTGATCCTCACAATTATCCTAGGAAAGAGACGCAATTATCTCCAATTTTGTAAGATAAAACCTGAGCTCACAGAAAAATAATTACTTTGTCTATACTGAATTCTTCTCTGATTCATGTTATACAGACATTATTAAAGATATAAATTCCTAAGTGGGAGGAGGAAATTCATAATTTTTCAAAAGACAGAAATACAGCATGACGGACTCTTTTATTTCTTTATTTCTTGTGCCACTCATTTTTATATCAATGGCTAAAGAGACAATGCTGAAGCTTTTGAAATTAAGTTCAATAGAGAGAAGTTCACAGAAACACTAGAACTTGGAACTGTTTAAGGAAAAAAAAGAAATATACTCTCTAAGTCAATCTCAGCCATAGGACTACTAAGCCCAGAATATATGAGTTTTAAATAAGGAAACCAACTCCAAATCCTTAACAACTCAAGAAAACTTGAAATGGATTTCAGGTGGACTGAGACAGGGCTTAGAAATGGAACAAATACGTAGTCACTATTCACCAAAATCTTGAAAGATAATTTGATACTCCTTTCCCCATCAGAATGCAAACTTGGGCCACTCACTAAATCCCAAAAGAAATCCATGAAACTGATTAACAGTAAAAAGGTATTAACACTTCGTAAAAAGGTATTAGTATCTTACAGAGAGGTAATATGGTTATGGGGATGAATTTATGGGGCTGAGAAACGAATGACTTGGAAGTAATTCTAGGCTCAGTCATAGCCTATCTGATTTAGCAAAAAGGGAATTTGTCTTCCAGAGATTTTTTTTAAATCTAAAGTTTTATAAAATGGGATTTACAGCATCCACTATATCAATATGGGATTGTTAGCCTTAACGGATAGGTTAAACACTCATGCCAGTGTGTGGAACCTAAGAAAGGTGCTCATTAATGAGAATGAGACAGAGAAACGTGTATACAAGAGTACAGCAATTCACACATAAAAACTTAGTATACTCACAATAGAATATGTCTAAAATAAAATAATTAGATTCACTTAGATCTCCTGCAAACTGTTTATCATATTATTTTGTGGCTTTTCCATTGGCAAGAAGACCACTATTTTCACTGTTCATGCAGAAATCTATACTACGGATCACATTTCTTAAGATAAATGCTGATGAGAATTCTCTAGTTACTTTTGGAGAACACAAGAAATGAAAACATGTAGGGTCCTTTAAAAAAAGATCCACATTGAGGGTTCTTTAACTCTGTGAGTAAGAGGGCAGACTGCTAAGGGAAGAACTTTTTAATTGTGTCTCACTGTTATCATACTCCCAAATGAGTCCATAAGGGAAAACATAGCAAGCCAACCAAGACTGGGTTGGACCTTAGAAAATATGTGGAGCAATAGCTGAGAACATAATGTGATAATCTATTTTGATGATGAATGTCTATTTCTGTCTCAACAAATTGGAGGAGACTTGTTTTATTTATTTATTTATTTATTTATTTATTTATTTATTTATTTTTGTCTTTTTGAGACAGGGTCTCACTGTGCAGTTCAGGCTGGCCTTAAGCTCACTTTGTAGCTCAGGCTAGTCGAGGAGACTTGTTTTAAAATAAGTCAAAAGTTAATAAGTTGTCAGAGTATCCAGAAAAAGCAGATGTGGCTAACATTTGTTTCTATTTGATGCTGAGGTTAGCAGGGTAGAATGAAAAGTCTGCAATGAAAGCTAAAATGGAACTAGGCAGAGATGCTAAAAGCCTTCACACTGCTCTAGGAACTCTAGGAAGCTTAGAGTATGAACATGACAAAGGTCTCAAATAAATAGTTTAAGATGTTACAGAAGATATGAATCAGAAAATTGTATTACCTTAGCAGTAAAAATAAGTAGATTCAAGTCTTCTAAAATTGGAATGTACCATCTCAGGAGTGCAAGGATTCCAAGTGACCCTCCTGCCCCTATCTCCCAAGTGCTGACAATATGGCCATGATTACCATATCTGGCCCTATAGTATCTAGTTTTGAGAAGTAAATGAAGTAAAAGAAATGAAGAAGACTTAAAAGTTATAAAGTGCAGCATAAACATAAATCAGTGAAGCAAGTTACATCTACTATATCATTTCATCATTTTAACCCCAGAAAACGGACAAATTCTAAACCCTACTTATTGACAAGAGCAAAATGGAAACTAAAAATGGTGAAACATTTGTTTAAAATTCTCGAACAAGTTGGCTACCAAGGCAAGTGTGTGCTCCATCTTGTCCCAGATCTTCACCTGTGCTGATAAATCTTTCTTTGCTGTTTCATCAAAATGAATCTCTGCCCTTCTCTGTATCACAAAAGCTCCTATCCCATCTGGAATCAAGCAATATTGGCCAATAGAAATACCAGAAATTAAAAGAGAATGGAAGGACATTTCTTCTGCAGTGCACTCTCTGTCTCAGACCTATGGTTCTCACAATGTCTGGGCCCCTCTGCAACATCAATGCTTGTCTAGAGCCTCTCACCACAGTGATAGATCTTGTGAGAATCTGTAAAGACTGGATGATCCATAATCCACAAAATCATCACTTGCTCTTCCAGCCTAGACACTAATAGCTTCCTGCTCCTACTATTCCTGGTGCCTCTTCTCCTTCTTGATGCCTAAGACAGGCCCACATGTCTCTAAAGTGAGCTTTCCATTGCTCTTCTTTGTAACTCCAGTTGTACATGTCTTCTACTTTCTACTGGATTCTTCCTCCTCCTCCTCCTTTCCAAATTACTCAATGGGCTTTCCAGGACTTTTTTACCACCTCGTCTTTTATTACTCTGCCAGAATTCTAATTTTATTCAAAACATGCAGAAGGCCATATGCTCCCTCATTCTTCACAGGCACTAACACACCATGAGTCTAGACCTGCCTTTTACCAAATGTTTATTAATTCAATAGCCCTTAAGTCCTCTTCCTGGCTCAATATCCCTCATACTCTCTTTTCCTCTCTCTAATATTTTGTTACCCTATAATTAAAATTTTGTTCTCTTCACAATTTGGGCTGAAACAAAGCATGGAAGCTCTCTTGGAGTAACTCAATGGAAATGTGTTCAACTGAAATCATGTAATTCTCTCACTGTAAAATTTGTGCATTTGTCCTGTAATAGAAAGTAATTCTACAGAGAATGGAACAAAAAAATTGACTACCTTATTAATTTTTCCTCAAGGTTATACAGACAATCTCTACATAAGCAACTCTGTTTCTTTCAGACTAGCTCACAATTGTTACAAAGCACACAGGTTGCTACCTATCACCATGACTACAGTAAACCAGTGGACAGACACTTAACTCAATCATCAAAATTTACAGCAAAAACAGGCTCAATAGTCTTTTGAACCTCTAGGGTGCCTTCTCATTAAAGACCATGTGTTCCGTCATTAGACATATCCTATAACAATGTTTTTTCTTCTTAGAATGTTATTGGAGGGAAAGAAATAAAAATTCCCTTGCCTTATGTTAGAATTCATAACCACAAGCATCCAAGAGCTGACGTTTAGTTCATGATATCAGAGCCCCTTCCTCCTCCTTTCCTTACTGTGAAAGATAATGGTCTGATGATCTATGATTGCCATTCAAACCCTGGGCCTACAAGCCAGTATCTGTCTCCTCATCAGCCTTTTGTTTCCTAACTGTATCCGCTGTCACCAAAGGAGAAACAGTATTTCTAGTGACACTTTCCAGTCATGTGAGTCATGAAGCACTGACAGTAATTACCAACAAATTGTTCCCCAGAATGATGGTTGTACAGGTCTACAAAATAACAAGCTTTTTTTTCCTACAGTTCAAGAGTATTAAGTTTACTAACTGATTTTATAACATTTTGGCTACTAATCTCAGGTACAAATTATGCACGCTTAATTAAAAAAGATAAAGGTTCAGCTTTCTATAATTAAACTAATAACTTGTTCAGCCTTGAGGCTAAATATAAATGTTAAGGATTTGTGTCTCTTACAGTTCTTCACAAAGAATTAAAGAAGCAAATGCAACTAACTTACTTAAAACCAAGGCCTTTCCTATACTGGTAATTATTCATGATAAGACATTTAGACAAGGAGGGCTGGGGAGATGGCTCAGTGGGATAAGTGCTTCCTTGGCAAGCGCAAGGGTCTGAGTTCAATTCCCAGTTCCACAAAAAAAAAAAAAAAAGACATTTAGGCAAGGAAAAACAATTCATTCTCATACTCTTCCTGCTATTTCTTAGTGACTTTCTCCACTATAATATGAATATTGGATCAGTTAGATCATTCTTGATAAATCAATGTTAGTATTTTCTTTGGATTATAATGCACTATTTTTTTTAAATTTAAGAACTAGAAAAAATACCTAAGGGAATATTTTTGTGTAATAAACAAGGCCCAAACAACCAGCTCTGCAACTTACTACACTGAACCGCTCTTTAATAGTAAAACTGGTTGTAACAGCTAGTTTTATGTATCAATTTAGCTAGGCTTCTGTCCCTATTTATTCAAACACTAATCTATGTACTGCTGTAAAGGTATTTTGTAGGTGACATTAAAGTACATAGTGAGTAGACTTTAGGAAAAGGAAATTATCCTAATTTGTGCAGATCTAATTTAATAAGCTCACAGTATTTAACAGCAAAACTGAGGCTCCCCTAAAGAAGAAATTCTGCCTGAGATTTCAGCTCATGTCTTAGGATTCCAGACTTCTTTTATAACAGTCTGTTTTATATATATAGTGACATCCATATCTATAAGGTAATTCCACAAAACAGATCTATCAGCTGAGGAGATATCTTGGTGGTCTAAGCACCAGCCTGGCAAGTGCAAGGACCCAGGTTCTATCCCCAGTAACACATGTCATGCTAACCCCAGGTACACTGTGCCAGCCACCAAAACCAGGCATGGTGGTGCACACCTATAACCCCAGCACTAAGAATGCTGAAACAGGAGGATCACTACAAGTTCAAGATGTGTAATGAGACCCTATACCAGATAAATAAATAAAAATAGATCTATTTATCCATTTATCCATCCATATTACTGGATTTTCTCTGATTACTCAGACAAATGAGAATAATGTCTATTCTGCATCAGTATTTTTAATATAAAGTGAGATTGTGCACTTAAAAATTATTCTAATGCAAAATAAACATCAGGAGATGTGTTGCATTACTATTTGATGGAACTGAAATTCAGAGGATTACCCGCATCAGCATTGTTCTTTCCTAGAAATACTTACCAAACTATTATTTTTCAAATATTATAAATTGTTTTTTAAATATTACACATTGTCAAAGAATGGATAAAGAGGATATGGTATATTTACTCAGTGGAATATTATTCAGCAATAAACCAGGATGAATTTGAATCTTTTGTCAGTATATGGATACAACTAGAGAACATGATCTTAAGCAAAATAAATTAGACTCTCACGTGCAAACATAGGATTGTCTCCATAGTATGAGAACCTGAAGGAGAAACATGGAATCTGAAGGATTCAGTAGATGCTGGGAAAAGGGAACAAACTTATTGAAAGTGAAAGAGTTACTGAGGTGAAGAAAAGGACAGGAAAAAGAGTAAGGGAAAGAGATTTATCTCTGTATGTAAGAAGGGTGGTTTGGACAACTGTACTGTGCATTTCTACTGGTCTATGAAGAGAAGCAATTAATGCTCATTTATTTTGTCTCCATTTTTCAATTATCTTTTCTTTTTCTCCTCTTAATTTCTTATACATTTCTTTCTTCTTCCAATCTTACATGCATATATCTAATAATATGAATAACTGGCTGGAAGACAATACTATGTATTACAACAAATACTATGAAATTCATATTACTTTGTTAGGTGAAATTCTGTATCACTTGTACTTTTTTCTGTTTAAATTCTAATTTGTAAACTCTTTAAAAATAAAAAAAATAATTAAAATAAAATAAATTATCTTACACTGCGTGGTCACTTTATGCCACTACAAATGCCAGATTTTCAGATTCAAAGACTAAGACAAATAATCATAAGGCAATATCCAGGTATAATGATCCTCCTAAGAAAGTGATAACAAATTTGTGACGAAGTCTGGGTTGATAACTGGGATCAACTCTAAAGTGTAGGCAAGTGATGGCAAACCTACTATACATGAGCCACAGCAGACACACAGACCCCTCTCTGCTGTCAAGTTAAGCAAGTTCCCCAGTCAAGTTTTGACAAGTTATCAGCATGCATAGAACAGCAAAGATCATCTTAATGGTGTAAAAGCACACCAAATGCAAATTTACCTTTCAATAAAAAATCTGCATCATCAAAAGCCTTACTATTGTGTTTTTGTTTTAAAAAACAGATGTTAATATATTCGTTGTTTTTTCAACACTAGAACTCCACATTGTATTCTCACTTAATTGCAGTATTGGCATTGTGTAATAAATAAGTGGGTGTGAGGCTGCAGTTTGGGCACTTAGTCTCTAAACAGTTCATCATCACTAGTGTAGGGCAAGCTCTGTTCAAACAAGAACCTGTATAGATGGATCAGTTTAGAGTTAGAATTTGAGGAGGAAAAATGAAGAAAACTCAGTAATGGGGAAAGAGAACCTATTCCAGACACTAGATCAGGCCTCATCTGAATGTGAGCTGATTTAGCTTTCAGTGGCTCATTAGGGAGAAGAGCTGGGAAAGGAGCATCCTAGCTCAAGCTGGGAGTCCAGTGATCTCAGATTTAAGAGGTCTTACATAAGAGTCAGATGACCAATGCCCCTTTAGAAGAGGTGTTTAACTCATTTCCTCTTTTTTTATAGGTCACGTGGCTAGTTCCAGCCCTCCCTTGCAGTGAAATCTCTATGATATTGTGTTTAACTCAGTGAGAGAAAGGTAGAAGTGAATTCTCTGGCTTATGACATCTCTCCACAGCTGTTACTTGTCATTTCCTCTGGCTGGCTAAAATGTATCTGGTCCCCAGGAAAGCCCCAAGAGCCACATATGGAAAAGCCACAAAAAATATTGGGTCACTGAATCCCTGCTTGGAAGAAAGTCATTCAGGGGAGCTACCTGGCTAAGAATGCCCAGAACAGCCTCTCATAGTAAAAGGAAATTAACTTGCATTACATTAAGTCACTGATATTTGACAGTTTGTTCTATCAACCAGACTTAAAAAATTAAAAACAACTTACTGAACTAGGTAGGCTATTATAACAAAAATCTTACTTTTTGAGTAATTTTATTGAGAAAGAAACAGCAATGACACAGTTTCAAAACAGGTTAGTAGAAGAGTTACAATTACATATTATTGTCTTTGTAGTTACATTACATATTATTGTCTTTGTAGTACTTCTTCATAGTACAAAATGCAGACATGATATCTCATCTACAGACTATTAGCTCAAAACTTTCTTCTCAAATAAAAATAGAATGGTATAACAATTAAAAGGAAATCGAGAACTTCAGGATTAGACAACGAAGAGAGGGAAAGAAAAAAAGCTAGGAAACACGACAGGAGCAAAGCCATACATTTATATTTACAAGGTGGTTAAGGCAATGATCCTGAGCATCTTCAGCAGATTTTAAAGCTAGCAGTTAGTTGGTAGGATTCTTACCTTGGCTAACTCTATTTGCTGATATGTGTGAACTAAGCAACTGCACTGAAAATAGCAATGCGTAATACTAGAGTCATGCTTGGAATGCCTGTCATTTTGGTCTTTTAAATGCATATTGCCTGTCATAACAATTACTGCCATGCTGTCTCTCAAGTAAATGTTTCTTTTAAAAATGGGTAATAAATGAAAACAAGAGACAAGAAAAGAAAGTCATAGGACTGTCCTGCTACAATGCGTATAGGGTTAGATTTCTAAATTTCTGTGTAAAAATATTCCTATTTTTGTGTAACTATTCCTATTTTTTAAAATAATTTTTAATTTTAATTGTTTTATTCTTCATATTCTGTAGGGACTTAAAGCTTAACATATCAATACTTGATAAAAAACATCTGTTCCATGTTTTGCCTAAGATGATTGATACTTAGACAGATAGGGTAAACCGAACTGCATATATTGCAGGATGATAACAAGCTTCTCTTCTGGAGAGTTAACAATTTAAGTTTACAGAACAAAAATTATAGAAAAAGAAGGTCTGCAAGGACAGCCAACATTTTGGCCCTAGTCAGTGAAGACTCAGGACATAGGAGAACCGGTACTGTAACATCACATAACTCAGTTGTGTCCCAAATTTTCTGATCAAGGAGATTATGACGCCCAAGAGGAAAGTGATCAATGATGTAGAGTGTGCCTAGGAAGAGTCACAGGGAGAGAAAACATTCTCTCTGGCTTTCACAGACAGCAAATTGGTCAAGCAAAGGCCATGACCCATGCACATGGCTGATACTGACAAAGGATCTACAAACCCTGGTACAGGGTTTCAGGGTAAATCCTGAGGGGATTTGACTGATCTTGTCAGCTTTAAAAAAAAAAGTTCCATTTCTTGTTACACAGGTCTTGCTTTATCTTGGTCTTAACCATTCAGCAGAAAAGTATGTAAACAAAGTAGTGAATCCATATTAATATACTGAGTTGTAAAAGGATCAAGTCATCAATTTCTTACATTGCCAGTCCTATGAATAATCCACTACTATTGTGTACTACTGGACTATATTGGAATATTTTTCTGAATTCACGTACCTACAGTATTGAAATAACAACGGAATATCCATCTCTGATAAAACAAAACAAAAAAAGGTGATACAAATGGAAGACCATTTTGGATCTGTGTACTCAAAATAGTTAGGATAGGGGCTAGGGAGATGGCACACTGGAATAAGCACTTCCTTGGCAAACGCAAGGGCCTGAGTTCAAACTCTGGTTCCACCAAAAACATAAAACTAAAATAAAAAACATAATAGTTAGGATATGCATACAGCTACTTTCTCTTAATTCAATGAATAGAAAGATTTGTACTAATAGTGTTTTTGG
Organism: Ctenomys sociabilis; assembly: GCA_004027165.1. Taxonomy (NCBI): domain Eukaryota; kingdom Metazoa; phylum Chordata; class Mammalia; order Rodentia; family Ctenomyidae; genus Ctenomys; species Ctenomys sociabilis. The sequence continues at coordinate 30,767 of PVKA01010778.1, forward strand.
ACAGGATATCATGTCTGTATCGTGTACTATGAATAACCACTAAGAAGACAACAGTATGCAATATATTAATTATTGAAACTATCCAGCTAATCGGTTTTGAAACTGTCTCATTGCTATTTGTTTCTCAATGAAATTATTAAAAAATAAAAATAAAATCCTAAAACAAACTTTCTTCTCATTGAACTAAGAGAAAGTAGCTGTATATTTATGTTCTTTTTGTATATACAGATTATATATATCATATATTATATACTACAATATGATCATTTATATCCCCGTCTTTTATTTAGTTTTTTCAGAGATGCATATTCCTTTGCCATTCAAATGTTGTAGGTGCATGAATTCAGCAAAGTAATCCAATATAGTCTGGTAGTCCATAATACTAGTGGGTTATCTGCATGGCTGGTAATTTCAGAAATCCTTGACTTGAGCATTTTACAGCTCAACATATTAATATGGCTCTATTTTTGTACCTCATTTTTATACTTTTCTGCTGCATGGTTAAGATTAAGATAAAGCAAAACCTGTATGACAAAAAATGCAACTTTTGTATCTGACAAGGTCATTCAAATCCCCTCAGGACTTACCCTGAAACCCTGTAGAGCAGTTTGTAGATCTTTTGTCAGATGAGTCATGGCCATTGTTTGACGAATTTGCTCTCTGTGAAATCCAGAGAGAATGTTTTCTCTCCAAGTGACTCTCCTTAGGCACACTCTACACCATCAGTCACTTTCCTCTGTGGCCCCATGATCTCCTTGAACAGAAAATTTGGGACACAACTGAGTTATAAGATGTGTAGCAAAATTTTTAAATGCACAGCAATGATTTTGGCTGCTGAAGGTAAGGAACATGATAGAATCAGAAAGTAGAAACCTATGCTCCATTATAGTAAAACAACCTTGCACTGAAAGATGTTTTATAGATTATCTAAGAAAACTACCAACTTAAAGGTGTTCCTGAAATCAAAATGTAAATATTGCCACCATCTAAATTTTTCCTTTATACCCCTTCCTCAATTACCAAGTTTCTCTCACCTATATGCATTTTCCACTTTGCACTTTTGACTCTCTAAGCAGATCACTTATCCCACCTGATGCACCATGCTTTCCTTTTCCCATGAGAATCCTACATTTTCTATAGTTTCTTTCAGAGAAACTGTAGAATTACTTTAATGATATGGCAATCACATTATCTCAAAATATACTGTTTAGACCACTCATTTGGGAGTGTATTCATGTACCATCTGGCCTTGTCTTCTGGAATTTTCTCCCCATGGTTGCCATAGGGAACCTGTAAACTTCTTTGAGGAGAGACAAATCAACTTTCTCCCAACCATGTCCTTGGAAATGCATGCGAACTTATTGCAAAAAAATGAATTGTGTCTCATGCATCCTAAATCTTGCAAGAAACCAATAATAAACTGAGATAGTTGAGAAAGAAAAAAATGCTGAAGTAAGACAATGGGATAGTAAATAGGTGTGTCCTAAATGCCAACTCTAATGGGCTGTTGATGCTACCTCCCAGAATAATATAATGAGGAAGAGTGTAAGGTCATCACCAAGTTCCACAAGAACCAGTTATATTTTTTTCCTTTAATCCTCTTTTTCTCTTTTTCCCTTCCTTCTTCATATGTGTACAAATTCCATAGAATAAATGCCATTATATCTGTCTAAAATGGACCCATAAGTAATTTTTTAGAAAAAGAACAAGTTACATAGTGTACTAGCAGTGTTCACAGGGCATTGGGTAGAAGTCGCTGCCTGTTGGTATTTGCAATAGACTTACAGCCCATAAGTAGGTGATAAAACACTGAAGGCTTAAATAGACAAACGCCTACTTGGTAATACCACATGAAGGTCAACTTGATGTCATATATCTATTTTAGCTAGCATTATATTCTTAGTCTTATCTCTCCATATCTTACCTTCTCCAAATTTGCCTTCATCTCTGTAACAAGGCACTAGCACATAGCCATCCCTCAAGTCAAAATAGAGTAGGCAATAACATCTTTGATTATTCATCCTCTTTACCTCACTTTCTCCCAGCATTGAGCCAATTCTTTCTCCAAAATATTTCTCCAGATCATCCATTTCCTTCCTGCTCCTTCAGTCTATTATTTTAATTCGCTCCATCACCACTTCTCAACTATATGACTGAAATACTCTTACCTGGATTTAAATTCCTAACTGGCCTTTCTGTTTCTATTCTTATCCTCCAGCAAACTATGCTCTACACAACAGCAGAATAATATGTTAAGTCAAATCAAATTTGTCACTCTGGGGCCGGTCAAATAGCTCAGCAGATTAAAGCACCTACAAGATGCATGGGGTCCAGCGGTTCAATCCCCTAAGCCTGCAATGCCAACCCCATCCCTGGAGTATGCTGAGACAGAAATTGAAACTGAACATTCTGGCAAGTGCCTAAAATCCCAGCAATTGGGAGGCTGTAAACAGGCGGATCACTATGAGTCCAATCTAGTAGTCAGACCCTGAACACCATGTAGAACCTTCCCTAAAACATACAAAAAAAAAAAAAAATTCTCACTCTGGTCCTTGAAACTTACTAGCCGGCTTGCTTTGCTTTCTGCATAAAGCCAAATCTGAACTTCTAAAGGGGTCCAAAGCCTTATACATTTCACCTTACCCACTACTTTGACCTCATCTCATACTAGTACCATCCTAGCTCACTGGAACCCTACCATGCTCACCTGTAAGCACAGGAAGCATATTCCTGCCTTGCAAATTTGCTACTCTTCCTGTTAGGAACACTCCTGCCTCATATTTTTGTAGCACTTCTGTGTAGTTCAAGTCTAACTTTAAGTGTAGCCTCTTAAGAGAGACTTCCCCTATGTTTTAAAATAATCCCCTAGTTCATTCTTCTTTGTATCTTGTTCAATTTTAGAATTATTTGTATACTTGCACTTTGTCAACCTAAATCATCAGTGCAGTTAGAGAAGGGATGTTTTCTAATTTCATTGTTATATCCTCTGCTTTGTGACCTTGGTCATCTCATTAGCCTTCTTAACCTTTTCTCTTCCCCATTTTTAAGATGAGGACTTGAGATTCTATTCCACTAGAGACTGCTTGTGACACTCTTTGCATCCACAGTTCCAAAGACTTTAGAGCTTTAGTGCTTGTCAGACACGAATATCTCTAAATGCATTTTTCAAATGGAGTCAACTTTCTCAGGCAGCCCAGTGGGGAGGTCACAGACAGGCAGTGAAGAAAGTCTGGTGAGCTGAATTACACAGCTCTTTTGCCATGCCACTCCACCCATACTAAGGAGATGCATCTCATTAGGTACTAAATGTTTGGTGACTGTCACTATTAATTGGTAAGTATTAATACTCTAAGGAGACAGTAAATCTCATGCTGAACTTAATGATATCAGCCTTTTGCAGAAAGACAAAGAATTTGCAGTTTTAATCTAATGTACTACAAAAAGAACCCAGAGATAACTCCATCCCTCTTTGTAGTACCGTCAGTTGCTAGTTATATTGAGCATTTCCTTAGCTGCTGGAACTGTATTAAATACTCTGTCTGCCTCTTTATTTAATATATAACATAATACTACATACAGAATAGATTCTCAAATTGCCATCTTTGTGAGAGAATTCGTATATAGAAAAAAAGACATCGGCCAAGGTCAAAGGGCTAATGATGGATTCTTGATTTAAATTGGAATTAATTTCACTCTGAAAACTATAATACTAGCTACTAAGTATTGCTGCATTTTCTTACACTTTTTATTTCACCAATTATAATTACTTTAATTGAAACCTTTTCTACTTTTCAGATCTGAGCTTGTATGTTTCTTTCATGCAAATTTCTCTAAACAGTCCTACATTTTACTTTTCTTTTCTCTGCTTTGGTCATATGGAACCAATCGTAGAAAAGCAGGTAACTAATATTTTAAACATACTATAGGCCAGGCACTTGAAAAGTTTCAATTAGTTCACAACTGCTCTGTGAAATAGGTATTAATATCTGCTCTGAAAACTAAAAGGCCTTCACTGAGGTCCTGTGGCTCAAAGAGGTAGAATCAGGATTTAAGCCAATGTCTACATTGTTGCTAAGCCCAAGGCAGTCCCACAAAGTTGCTATGAGCTGTCAGTTACATCCCTAGACTACAAAATTCTCCCTAGTATAAATCCTTATAATACCATACAGCTCCTCTTTGTAGTCCTAAACCAGTTTTACTTTCATAAGCATTCGTGTGATTAATTCAATTTCCTTTATAGGCCTAACTCAAAGAGAAAATAATCATATTTCTTTTTGTTCCACTGAATCACCAGCACTTGACCAATTTAGTAGTTATAGATGCAGACAAATACATTCAAAAAAATGAAGTAACTATATATCTTTCACTGAATATATTTCATATATATATATATATATATATATATATATAAAACTGTCTATGCTAGAACATCCATTCCCTGAGGCAAATTAGCTGCCTAATTTGTCTCTGCATCACTCATAATATTCTATATAGTTTAGAAACTCAATAAACATTTACTAAGTGAAGTTTATTTATGATTTTGATAAATGTTTATGTAATTTGAAAACTTACATTGTCCAAGACTCCTCAGTGGGCTCTGAAATAAATCAGATTTTAAGAAGACTGTATAACTCTTATATAGAAGATTGTAATCTAGTAGTTCTGCATTTGAAAATCATAGAGGAAAGACAGGCAAATACATACCCATGCCACACAATTGATTTTGGTCATAATAAGTTAAATCATATTATTGTGACAAACACCAGGCCATCTCAGTGGATAAAAGAAAATTTTTGTTTCTCAGTGGCAATGTATAGACATTGCTAGCTAAGAGTTTTATTCTGTATCATCTTAATTCCAGCACTGTGCTAAAAGAACACCATTGATTGCCATGGCAAAATAAAATGGAGCAAGACAAACCACACAAATGCTCTTTAAGCTTCTATTTGGAAGTAGCACACCTCGTTGGCTATGACTACCTTAAAGCATATAAAGGAATGTACTCCTAATTCCATTGCAAGATAGATTACCAAAACATTTGGTGGATGACATTAATGAGCATCACTATCTAAGACTCTTCTGAGAAATGACCCATTCACGATATATATAATTAAATCAGGATTTTTGTGACTAAAATGTTACAGCTGTTAATCTTTCCCCAGCATTTTAAGCCATCACTCTCTGGGCTTCAGTGTCTTTACCCTAGATTGAGAATAAATATAGAGCATGTTCCCATCATAGTGCCTGGGACAACTGATCATTAAATATTAGTCCTTGGGGGTGTAATCACTAAGCCATGTACTTTGTGTTTGAAATGTAGGAAAATTTAATTTTCCATTAATGACGTAAAGCTACCCATTTATTCGCTAAGTGTGACAATTTTATTTTTCTGATTTTGATGGTCTATCAGCTAAAATGACTTGTTACACACAACTACCCACCTATTACTCTAATATCAGTACTCAATTTGAAAAGATTAAATGTGCTAAACTCTAAAACAAAATAAAATTGATGGAAGGAAGGCAGTAGATAGAAGGAAGGCAGTAGAATAAAACTCTTTTTTTTTTTTTTTTTTACTACCAGGGATTGATCTCAGGACCATACTCTTGCCAGAGAGCGTCCCTGGCCCAAGAAAACTATTAAACAACTGGAAACTACCTGTTCATACCAGGCAGACCCAAACACCTTTATCCAATATGCTGTGCAATTTACTAACAATTTTCTAACCCTCTGCTTTATTTCCTTTCTTCATACCCTCCTGTGTAAGACTCAGCAATGAACTACAGTGTTTCATGTTCTTTTTCTTGCAGCTTAGCCTGTGGACTCAGAACAACAAGCAAGTAAAATTGTCAATGCATGGCCCTCCTGTTCTGCTACCTATACTCAACTCTGTGTGTTTTTCTAGGTTATTTAAAAGGCAAATACTCCCAAATTAAATTTCCACTTCTATTCATATCCCCCAGAAAAGCACATGTTAAATTGTAATGTTCTTAAGAACTTAAGAGAGGGGAGCACCCCAGTGTCTTCTTCCTTTCCTCCCTCAATGATAATCCTCCAGGCTTGATTCCAGGGCAATATGCTATGTCTGCTAGTGAAGGACAGAACTAGTCAGTAAAAACTTATTACTCACATATCACTCCAGTCTGCTCTTTTTCATGCTCCTGGTACCATGAGAATATAGAACAGGTTCTTACATAGGAAGGGACCTGGTTTTCTTATCACTTTGTTAACCTTTCTTTTCTATCCCTGTAGCACAAGTGGTGAACTAGTCCAAAGTGCATTTTATACCATTAGTAATATAAACAAGAGTTTTGATGAACAGCTATGTACTACATTTGAAAATGTTTTGATCTCTTGTCTCAGTCCATCATCAAAGCAAACCATAGTTTCTTTGTAAGCCTGCTATTTCTTAGCATTACAAACTGGTTGAATTAAAGCAACAGAAACGTATTGTCTTGTAGTTCTGAAGAGTGCAAACCCAAGATAAAGGCACCATAATTTGAAGCCTGCTAATGGCCTGCACTCTGGGTCATTGCTGGCGCCTGCTCACTTTATCCTCACGTGGTAGGAGAGGTAAGGTATCTCTCTGGGGTATCTGTATAGAAAAACAACAACAACCATATTCACGATTGTTCCCCTTCATAACCTGATCACCTCTCAAAGAAGTCCCTCCTAATATCATCTTGGAGGTTAGGACCTCAGTGTAACAACTTTAGCAGGGAAAGAATTGGAGGAACACAGTCATTCAGATCATAGCAAAGTGACTGCAAGTATTTACCTGTCACTTCCTAGAGGCAGGGTTAGCCCAGTGCTCTGGACAATGCTTCTCCCTTCCATCACATGCTGCTCAGAGAAAATGTGGCTTCTGGATTCTCCTCACACAACTACTGAGGAAGCAAACATGTTTTTTTCAAATGTAGCATTACTGACCTGCATGATAACTTGAAAATATTTCTTAACAAACAATCCACTATTCTCTTTGTATATTCAGTTTGCTATTTTTTGCATACATAATCTAGAGGGTGGGCTGGGGGATAGCTCAGTATAATAAGTGCTTGCCTGAGTTCAATCCCCAATAGCATAAATAAATAAATAGCATAATCTATAGGGCATAGCATTTATTTTAAAAATTGGAATTTATTTTACAAAAGGATCAAAAGGCTAAGAGGGATGCACAGTTTTGCTACACTCCTCCTAAAGGGCCTCCATTTCCCTCCTCTGTCCACTGGGGTGCGGTCTTTAAAGTCAGATGTTATTCATACCCTTCAATCAAAACACCATCTCATAAAAGAATGAATGTTATAACAGACATACTCTGGATGGATTAGTCCTCTGTTGGAATTTGTAAAAGTGTAAAACAGCACTACTTGTCTCATTCTTATTTGGGAAAATATACTTTCTTTTCACACAGTGCATTATTCATGTTAACCTAGAATAATTTTAGTATTCAAAATTTTAAAAAGTCATAGAAGGAATGAAATCATCTGGCTTCAGAAACTGAAAGGGAATTAATCTTATTGAGCAGTATAGAAGGAGAATGGAAGGCAAACAATTTCCAGAACTCATACTAGACCAGATAACAAGGGTCTCTACCCTAGTGTAAACTGTGCCAGTTAATAATCTCACTTTTCCAAGCAAGAGATATATGAAATATGCATATACTTAGGAACTGTCAGAACACATGTGAAGTCCTTCCAGTGAAGAGCACAGCTTCATCATAATCACTGGCTGTGAAGTAATTTGGAAGCCCTGCAATTCCCTGTTCTATAGACTAAAAAGTGCCATTCTTCACAAAATTAGTCTCTACAAAATCAATTTCCAAAACAATCAATAATAACAAAGTCAGAAAAGAAATAATAAAGATCAATAAAACTAATTGCATCAAAGAAATCTCAAGCATGACTTTTTGAGCAATACCATTTGCTTAGCTGGCACTCTGAAAGATAACTTTTAAATAAGAACATGGGCCAATAGCAATAAAAAGACTGTTTGGGCATAATTTCAACACAGATCCCTAGTTTGGGTTTCAAAGTAGTCATGCTATCAACTAAACAATACAGCTTCAATTTAAAGAATGAATCAATATAAATAATGCAATCTGTTTTGAATTTCAACACTGGGTACAGAAATCATCAAAGGAAACAAAATATTAGGAGAAACTGAAAAATTTGCTGACTGCAATAGAAATGCCATGACAATCCACCACCCTGTCAAATGGTATTTCTTTTGTGGTGGTCTGGCATTAGTATGAAATCTGTCCAAATGCTGTAAGAAACAGTTAAATATTTTATTCAGGTCTATGTTTTTGTGCCTGATTTAAAACACATCTTTAACCTCTATCCTCCATTTATCTGTCACAGTCTTTCAGCATCAACAGCATGCCTGGTCCCAATACTATGCAATATTCATAAGATAAGATGTGCTGAATACAGTCAACACACCAAACCTCGGTCATCCCCACACTCAACCTTAATTTAAAATATATAGGAAATTGATAAATAAGCAAAGGTAACAACAATAGCAACATGAACAATAGTACCTCTTAACCACAAATGAGTTTTTGCTTTATTTCATACATAACACTATTTTACTTATACAGCAAGCAGAAATATTAAATTGTTTCACACAGAAAAAGTTTACATTCAGAAAAGACAGAAATACCCCTAAGACCACTTGACTGATATGCTCCAATATCTTTCCAGCTTCAGTGCCTTGTGAACAGCATTAACCAATATGTTGCGTGATTTCTTCAAATTTCCTTTTCTGGAAAAAAAAAACCTGACAACTTCAGAAAATGGACAACCCTTTCCCTCATCCCATAAGTTGCTGATAAGCACCTATTCAACTAAATTACTGTAAAATCTTTTTTAAAGAATTGGGAATGCTGAGAAGTGCCATGGGACAATCACATTATAGCATAAACAGGATGAGGTGGGAAAGGTTAGTGGAAAGTGTAAAAAAGGAAATGATACACATAAAGGTATAAATAGTATAAGGCTTATATGGCTTATTAAGTGGCCACTACGTTCTAGATTTCCTTCTGAATTATTCTCCTTGATTAAGGAGACTGACTACTCATAACAGTCCTATTTACTTACACATTTCAGGAATACTTGTTTTCTATGGATGATGCAATAAATTTAAATAAACTTAGTAGCTTAAAACAACATAAATTTATTATTTTATAGTTAAACAGTCCAGAATTTTTTTAAAAATCTATTTCTTTAACCCTTCAAGGTTCTAGAAGTTATCCACATTCCTTGGCTTCTGAGCATCTTTTTCTTCAAAGGTACCAACATCAGACCTCATCTTCCTTGGGCTACCATCTCCCTAGTTCTGTCTTCCAATTTCTTTTTGCACTTTCAATGACTCTTATGAATAAACTGCACCCACTCAGATACTCCAAGGTCCTCTTTCTATTCTATGGGCAGGCTGGCTAGACAGCCTCATTCTCTTCTGCAACCTTACCTTCTAACTTAACATATTCACAGCTTCCAGGAATGAGGGTGGATACCTTTGTGGACTAATATTCTATTGCACATGGTCTGTCTCCTGAGTCCCAAAGAGTCACGTATGACCCAAGCCATCACAAAGCTTTCTCATTGTCCAAACTTTCTCTATCAGAACTCCTGCTATCAAGACTCAGGAGACAAATATATTCACACAGTATAAAATAAACCAAAGGTTAAATAATAATGATTTTGAACTCTAGGTAGTAGAATACTATTGTTTCTTATTAAATGTTTCACTATTCTTATAAGCATGAGTAGCTTTTGTAATTAGAAAAAATGTTAAAAAATAAAATATGTTGAAATGAGTATTAACCAAGGAATATGTAGAACAGCAAGGTGACATCAAGGTTAGTATGACCAGATACACTGAAGTAGGTGGGAATCAAAGCCTTCACTGAGAGACTTTGCAAGAAAGACAAATGGCCAGTTCAGACCAAAAGTGGCGTTAAGATGGAAAAGGATAAAGAGGCTCAGTTGCTATTTATTTAAGCATTCTTGCCCCTTCCTTGCTGTTATTCATTTCATCAAACATGAATCAAGAGGAGCCAATTAACTCACGGGAGGCTCACATTTGATGAAAACCACATGGGAAGCCAAGAAATATGAAGGACATAGGGCGAACAACAACAAAACTAAACTTGGAGATTTGTGTTAATAAGAGAAATAATGCAGGGAACTGAATTAAGCTCCTTCTTTCAGGATTTATGCCTGTGCCAACTCAGGCCAGGACAGTTGGCTCTGTGGCTCTGATTTTCATAACTCTAAAATAGAAATAGGACAATGCCCTGTACTTCCAAAGCTGTTATGAGGATTGAATTACACAGTGTATGTAAGGAGTACTTAATAAACTAGAAAGAGTCATCACAGGGAAGAAAAAGGGAAGTTGCAGTTAATAAAGTATTAGCTGAGGTGGCCCAGCCAGGTGAAGTGGAAAGTTGCCAGTAGGAAGAAGGTAGGCTGTGTCTGAGGAGTTGCTGAGGGCAGATGATTTTTAAGACAGGAATACAGAGGCTCCAAGAAGTCAATTGATTTTTCTCAAATCACATAAGAATATATGGTGGAGTCTGTACTCTCTGTATTCAAATTCTGCATGTGTTTTTCTATGTCGCCTTATAAAACAAGAATGCCAAAGCCTTGAGTAAAGGCAAGTAATGATTGTGGCCTCGGTCTGCCAATAAGCATTACAGAATTTTGTTCTATGTCAGATTATGCTGTAATCACTTTATATATAATAATCCACTAAATCCTCTCAATCTCACATAAGAAAATGTTCCCTTTTGTATGTTGGAAAACTGAGATATCATAATGTTAAATACAAGTCCGGCACAGTGTAAACACCTATACTCCTTTGAGAGCAGGAGGATTGTAAATTCACACCCAACCTGAGAAATTTAACAATTTAGTGAGATGTTTTCTCAAAAGTTAAAAAAAAAAATCTAGAAATGAATGCGGATAAAAATATTCTAAAAACTACTGAGGCCCCAGTAAAATCCCAGTATATAAGAAATGTCCAATATGGCCCAAGATCACACAACCAAAATTCAACTCCATTATGGCACCACAAGCAATGTTCACAATCACCAAGCTACACTGATTATGAGGTAGTATACAAACATATCCTACCAGACTGACTTTTAAACACTTACATCCATATACAGGAGCATATAGATAACAAGCACTATTTAAATACTTGTAAAATTTGGAACATGTCTTAGAATGAATTGCTATCTTAGGACATGGAAAAGATCAGGGAGAAGGAAGAAACAGACATTCTGAGTGGCTAGGCACAGAAAAATCAAGGAGGGACATGTATGATAAAAAGGGTCTCCACATTAAGAAACCAAAGAACTGGATAGATCATCTCAGGATACTGAGGTTCTATTGAAAAATGGCTGAGTGGGTTAAAGAGAAACCATGCATAAGAGAAAGGAGAAGCTAGGGAAGTCATTCTGTAATCATATAGGAAATTAGGTCCTCAGGATAATGTGTTGACCTATTATCTCTAATTATACAAGTGTAAACACAAAATTGCAGAAAATAGCATTGTTAGAAGTAAAGTGTTCCCCAAAATTCATTCTGGGAGAAGAAAACTTCTCAATACATATTCAATAAAAGCACAAGAACAAAACACTCAATAATTCTAAATATTAATTGAATGCCCCTCTGTGAGACAGTCAGATTTAGTTAATAGCTTTTATACCACATTTAATTTTCAATTTCTGAGATGCCAGTCTGGGAGGCTTTGTTGAAAACCAATGAGGTGAGATTACTCTAGCAATTACCCATAAATACTGCAATGGATCACTGCATCTGACAAACCTGTAAACAAAATATGCCTTGACTTTTATTAGAAGGAAAAAGCTCTACAGAAAAGAGGGCATTTAGGACAGCATATTGGAAAAGCTGATCATTTCAAGTACACAGTAAGCTTGTCTGGGACACGTTTCTTTAGACCTGTGAATTATCTAGCAAATATGCTGGTGTTAGAAACAATAGGGCAGTCATATGTCCTTCAAAGAATATCAGCTTGCTCAATTCAATAACGCACAAAGGTGGATAATGTTACTTATATCAGGCCCACACTGCCTTCACCTGAGCACTGTAACACACCTTGGTTTTCTGTCTAAGTTTTCAAGAAACTGATGGAAACTCTCAACTACTGCCTCATTTCACTGTCCATTCTATTAGAAGGAGCAAGAAAACAGCCCTCAGAAAATTTATTGTCAACATGTGCAACTTAATGATACTCAAGAAGATGGTGGTATTAAGTCTGACCATTACTGAATATATAGCTGTGTTAAAGCTCAACAAATGTCTCAATGAAACAAAGGGGTAAACAGTGAAGTTTTCCTAAAGTTTTTTTTTTATTAGTTAGCAAATATGTGCTCATCTCTTACTGAACAACTGTAACTGAAGAAACAAAATTATAACAGTGAGCAAACACAGAAACAATTCCTGCCTTCAGCGAGTTCACACTATTGGTGAAAGTTAGGCATTCATGTAATAGTCACACAACTAAATGGAAAAAAGAAACTATGGTTATTATAGTGAATTAAAAAGATATTCCTATAGAAATAATTATGAGTTGGGTCATCAATATTGCAAGTCAATAGAGACAAAGGTAGAACAATAAGATGGTCTTCATAGTAGAGGTGACAATATGTAAAAGTTGTAGGAAGAAGTATCACAATATAGGTATCTGGTGAGGGCTCCTGCAGTCAGAAACTTTGGAGAGGTGTGGCATGAACTGAAGCTAGAGAGTCAGACATTGTTAAATACCAAATACATAAGTCATGTCCTTATAGATGTAATACAAATAGTTGATACAGAAAGTACAACATGAATGAGATTTGCATGCACAAAATTTCACAAAGATTCACAAATCTGCTCAATGGTACATAAGTTTGTGGAGGCGAGAGATAATGGAAAACCTGCAGGTGAGTGTGGGAGTGGAACTAAGTTATTTCTGAATTGATATGCTATCATATATACACAGAGTATTTGAACAGATCAATGAAAAGCAACCTTAATGCATGCATGATGGGTATTAAGCCCAAAACTGGTAAAAAGCACAAACTTTACATGCAATCATCCTAGATTAGAATCCCAGAAATGCTAGGTGTATCAAGTTATATGATCACTTTGACTTGGTTTTTCATCTAAAAAATAGATATAATAATAGAGGTTCTGAAATCATCTGGGTCAGATTTTTTTGAAATTCATAAACTTTGGACTTACAAAAGGTATAAGATCAAACTAAGTATTCTGTATGATTCCCAGTAGAGACCTGAGCATAATCAAACACATTAATATTTTGAAGTAAAATGTATGTCTACTAACTCTGTGTGGGCTAAAGATAATAAGCAGACTCATGTCAATTCAGATGAAACTTTGGCATTAAATGTTTATACTAATTTAAATATTTTTTAAACTTTTTCAGAAGTTTATGAAATTCAGAGTTATAAATAAATAACTACGGACCTGTTATACCTTTTTCCAAGAGTTATTAGGAAGAATAAATGAATCACTGTTCGTAAGCCCTGGGAACAGGTCCTGGTACATAGTAAATAAAAAAGCATTTGTGAAATAAGTAAAACTCTTGTGTACTAAACTAGATAGCTGCATGGTTTCAGGAATTACAACTACAAAATGCAAATAATGGTAGGAAAACTTATGAGGCCCTTCTGAACCCAAGAGGTATAAGAACCTCAAATATCCTAAGGAACGTCTGTCTTCACTACTTTGCCTAAAAGCCACATCTACCCCTAACCAGGATTAAAGTGATAATGCTACAGCAGTTTTACACCCTGTCCTCCCATCTCTCCTTTCCTATTGGTCACTTAAGTTATGCTCACATTTTATTTTATATTTATCTCACCCACAATGTCATCTTACCACCATCTTTCTAGAACTAACCTTGAACAGTCTCCATCTTCCTCACAGCATCATGCCTACAGGATCAGTCAACCCTGTAAGCTCCATCATCTCCAGTAAGAATCACCAGATCCTCATAAAGCCCTTGTAGGCTAACTACAGTGCATAACTAGGAAACAGAAGCCAACAGCTATTTTCACTGTGCTAACCCTAAAATGTATTTGGGGAAAGATCATAGTTAATATTAAGAAGTTGATACAAAAGTTAGAAATGTTATCACTGAGAACCTTGGTTTCCATACATGCAATATCAGGTTAATAGAGCTTGTTCTGCCTTCTTATGTATGCTGTGAGCATCACACAAATTATAATGAAATAAAAGCTACCTTTGAAAGGGCAGTTTATTGTATCTATCACCTGTTAGCCTTATCACTGAATTTTTCCTGCACCAAAAGAGGTTCCAGTTATGGGTATTGTTCTCAAAAAAATCAAAAATTCTGCATTGTCAGTGCTTTATTAAAGTAAGCAAACAGTTGTTCATTTACCTTGTGTTACCTTATTGTGCCACAGGCCAGACTTTCCTATGTATTATTTCATTCAATCAGAAGACTTGCCTTTGCAGATAGTGCACCATATGCCATATTTGTTTACTAAGTGGTTTTTCTGTCTTTATTTCATCTGAATATAGTCTTATGAAAGTAAAACTCATTTACAGTAGACTGTTAGCTTGGAAATAATATCATGCTTTAAATCAGTACAGTTCTTGACATTTTTATAAAGGGCTTTTCAGTTAGGTTGCGCTTGATTGTCCCAGTAACTTACAATCATATTTGTCAGAGAAGGAAACTGAAGCTGAGATAATAGCTTGAGAAAAGGGAAACCTGGGGATTGAATCCAGATATATAAAATGTATATTCCCAACCACTGTGCTCTAGACTCTCTACATTCCTGAACATCACATTGCATCCAGGCATCTAATGAGATAATGCTCAATTTTTTTGACTAGATCAATTCTTCCAAATATTTCCTTTGGGAAAAAAATAGAACAATATGGGTCACACGCAAGACTAGTGAATGTCATTAAACTGGAGTAACAATTAGAAGAATAGAGGAAGGCACCCTAAGAATCACTTGCCACTTGGAAATGAAAATGCAAGACTTGAAAGTTCATGCAATTCTCCATCCTCGCAGGCAAAGCCCTCCTTAGAACTGTGACTTATGACAAGTAAAGTTCTATAGCAGAAGGAAAATCTATTTCTGCTTGCCTTGCTTTACCATTTCTTTCCCTAAGTCAGAGGTAATAGTCAAAGCCACTGTGTACACTTTATAGTTTTCACATTTCAAGATGCCTTTTTAAATTGCTTTTGCTTTATTTCCTACAATGACACAGAGAAGCAATTACTGCTCCATCTACTCATCTTCATACCCATGGTTCAGTGGGCTAGAAAGAAGAAATGGAAATGGAAAATCTAACACCCAGAGACCTAGAACCTGAAGGAGATGTACAGCTTTAATTCAGTGAGATTTGTGAGGAAATCTTCAGCTAAAGTCTCTGCCTTACTATTCCATTTCTTGGAAAAACTTAAGTTTGAGACAATTTTTACTTTGCATTTATATAGCAATTTACACTTAACAAAGCATATTACATACAGTATCTAATTTATTTCCTTAAAAACATTAATTCTTTAGGAAATCATTTGAACTTAGAATTTTAAAGGATTTGGGAGAAAAAAAATTATCATTCTGAGTATCTGCTAAATGTTAGTCATTGTATTGTGTTATTTGTATTCTTTATCTTCAATTCTCAAAGCAACTCAGAAAAGCAAACACATCAATTAGGATAATAGCAGAGCTTAAGGTCACCCTATAAAGATCACTGAAGGGATCATGGCCAGCAGCAGGATCCCAGACTCAGAGCAGGCAGCAACAGCAACAGAAGCCATAACTTTCCACAGAGTGGGTCAACCAACCCTTGCAATGCGGTAGGAAGAACACCAGGGCAGTGAAGGTTCTGCAGTCATTGTGCACCTGCCCTCGGAGCCTCTGCTTCTCTTGCCCCTCCTCTCCCTCCACTGACTCCTCACCACTGGAACAGAAGAATGAGATGCTCACCCTGCAGGTGAGCCTGCTCGCACAAGGGGAGTGGGGTGAGGAGGGGATTGTGAAAGGTGGATCTGGAAGGGACATAGAAGATCTGAAGCATGGTCTATTCCTCCCTGAGTACCTCTTCCCTCTGCATCTGCTCTATCTTTAACTGAGCTGAAAATAACAATGTCAAACCAAGAGGAGTCAACTCTTGGTTTTCTCCGCTGAAACCTCCAACATGAACAACTACCATCTTGGCATAAAAGAGCAAAAAGTATACAGGGATAACTTGTTAAAATGCAATAAAACTTTTTTTTCTGTAGCTTTTACTACTGAGCATAAGACCAAAGCTGAAAATTATAGTAAGCCAACCTCCGTGCTCTCTCTACTATCTGCCCACTTCCCAGCTGGCTGGCATTCTTCTCTGATAAAGGGTCCCAGTGTTTATTCCTGAAGGAACTAAGTTTCTGGAGGATATTTCTTTTTTATTACTGTATATTAGTATACACAGTAATGGGTTTCCTTTTGGCAGATTTATATGTACACACAGTACTACTTTCTGTCAACTTTTATTTGGAGTGTTAAGATTTCACATGCAAGAAAAACATGTGACATTTGTCTTTTGAGGGGTTTGTTTATTTCGTATAACATAATGATCTCCAGCTACTCCTGTTGTCCTATATGTGATATGATTTCATTCCTGTCACATTTGCTTTAGCCATTCATAGGTTGATAGGCACCCAGGTTGTTTCCAAAGCTTATCTATTCTAAATTTTGACACAATAAACAAGTACTCATATGACTTTAGTTGTGTGGAGTAGGTATCAGGAATGGTAAAGATGGATCATTTGATGTGCACCATTTGGTAGGTCTATTTTTTTTCTTTTTTTGAAGAACACCACAGATTAATTTCCCTAGTGGTGGTAGAAAGATTCCTTTACCCACCAGCAATGTAGAAGGGTTAGTAACAGCAGGAGAGACTCGTTGCTTTCCCCCACGTCCTCATCAACATTAATTGTGCTTTGTTTTCTTGATGACAGCCATTCTGAACAAGGAGGGAGAACCTTGCTGTGCTTTTGATTAACATTTCTTCAGTGGTTAAAGAAGCTGATATATTTATTAGCCATCTGTACTTCTTTCCTCAGAAAGTGTCTCTTCTGATTGAATTGCTGCAGTCCACTGGTCAAGACTATTGGCAAAGTACTAAAAGCCCACAGGGAGTCCTTGCAGTCCCGCTTACCACAGTGTATAGAAGTAACCAAATTTTCCTCTGGTAATTAGGATCAATCACCCACTGATTGATCCTAAAAAGAGTGACCTCTTTTGTATATGACAGTTCAGCAACCCAAAGGACCCAAAATGGCTCAGAGTTGTTGCAGCTTCCAGTTCACTGGGCCCATGCTTGTGTCACTTTTGGAAGCACTATCCTCTCTGCATCAGCATTTCCAGCACCTCCCATGAGTTATCTGGTGTATTCATAAAGCAGACCTCTCCCATCTCCATTTTTGCTTCCCAGACCTGGACATTCTAGTCATAGGGGATGACACCATACTGCAGGCATGAAGGCACACACATCATATTGTGGAGTTAAGCACTCTAAATTTATGGAATGTTGTTTTTCCACTATCTTCATACCTGAGCCACAATCAGATCACTCTATTAGTAGAAGTAGTCATTTCCGGTTCACGTGGAACAAGACAAGGCCAGTGAATTTCAAGGACAAGAACGAAGTATCACATACCTTTTGCTGTAAATTTGACCCCTGGTTATGGTGATTTGGGGATGCCACTGTGATGGATAAGACATTCAGATGTTAGAAGAGCATGGAAGATGAACACATACATAAAATAGGTCTCTGTTTTCTGAGCATAAATTGAAATCCCCTTCTTCAAATACATGCTCCGGAAGAGTAGACCACCACCAAGCGTCCTAATTTTCCCTTTAGGAAATGATGACATGTAGCTTGGAGCTTACAACTAAACTCTGCTGTAGAGAGGTTGGGACTCAGCCTTGGGGAGGGGAGCATGTTTCTGAGCAAGTGAATTTGCCTTAGGCCCTCAGAGCTATCTGAAGAGGAAGCTGTTGGGCAAGCACCGGGGCATCCCCCGAATGGACCTCATCTGCCTGGTATTGATCATCTCAACTTCAGTGAGGGCATTCTGAGGTCAGTAACACAGAATACAAACATTTGTGCTTATCCACCCAAAAATATGTGGGCATTTTCTCTCTCAGAATCCTGATGTTCTGCTGAGGTGTACTCCATCGTCTAAAGTCAACCTGAAATCAGAAGCCTACTGACATGATTCATAGAACACAGTAAAGAAGGATGAAGAGTATAAACAGAGTACTGAGATTTACAGTCCCTTAAGCATTAATGTAACTTTCTTTTTTCAAATGAAAAAAGTAAGATTTCGAAAGGCAAAGTGGTTTTTCTAAGGTCACACAGCTAGCTAAGGAAGCTGAAATTCACATCTTCATCCCTAAAGCTGTGTTGTGCTTTAAGCCATTAACACCACATGGAGGAAGAGAAAGCCTCTCAGCTTCCAGTCAAGGAGAATTAGGCTCATCTGAGATGCAGACCAATTACCAGCTTAAAACACTTTCTTATATTGATAAGTAAAATCCAGAGTTCCCTCCTGTGGTCACTAAAATTAAATCTTAAACATTACGATGAGCAAGTGATTCAAAGAGCTTTATTAGCTCATTTAGTGGACTATGTTCTTAAAGACGGCTTCACCCCTAATCTTCAGCCCTCACAATCAGTCTCAAGAGCAAAAATGTTTAACTGGAATATAATGCATCTGTATTAGTAATTCTAAATTCTCAACTAGACATGGTGCCCTTTTGTAAAACCAGGCTATTTTAATGTGTTTCCTTTTACAACCTAATACATAGTTCTGTTGTATTTGAAGATATGAAAAGCTATGTGCAGACAAAGGATCTACAGAATAAGGTACAGGATTACAAGATAAGCCTTGAGGGGACTTCACTGACCTCATAAGAAATATAAAGTGCATGTGCTGGTATATAAGTCTTGATCTATCTAGGTCTTAACCATCCAGCAGAAAAGTATAAAAATGAAGTATACATCGCGGGGCTATAATATTAAGTTGATCTGTAAATGGCTATGGTCCACAACTTCTTCAGATAACTCACTATTGTAGTGGACTGCTGGACTGTGTAGGACTGTGTTGTCGAGTTCAAGCACCCAAGTTAGTTGAATGACAATGAAGTGCCCACCTTTGACAGGTGTAGACAAAGGAAGGGGTATAGAAAGGAAGAATCATGATGTGTGTGTATGGACAGTACAGTTGGGATAGATAACGCTGTGCTTCTACATAATTCTATGAGAGGCAAGATTTTCACTAATGGTGGTTGGACAGGATACTATGTTGGCTTCTAGTACAATGGACAACCACTAGGAAAATAGCAAGGTAGAAAGTATGAATTATTGAATCTTTGATGTAATTCAGGTATAAAAAAATAAGATACGCAAACAGCTACACTCTCTTTATTTACTGATAAATAGAGTGTATAATAATTACATACGGTGTAATAATGTCTGTAAGTATAATATCATGTATGCACCTTCTATGACACCAAAACATTATGAAAAGTTTGCAATGTATTAATTTATCAAATCTATCTTGTCAAGGTATCTTAAAACTATCTCATTGATATTTGTACTTCAGTAAAACAAAAATAAATAATAAAAAAGGCTATGTGGTAGTAGTCAGAAACACTGGATTTTTATAATGGCAGTTTTTTATTGATTTGTACTGTTCAATAATTTTAAGGGGTTGCTTTTATGGAGCTGCAGTCAAATAAGTAAGACCATATTCACGCATTCATTGTTTCTGGGACTATTGCTAATCTGGACACATTCCCCCAAATGATCTTGCCTCCTTGCATCACTAGCCTCACCTTATTCACACTTACCTCAGTGATGACACGTTTAGTAACTGTTCAGACTACGAAGTCCATGGGCCTTGTGTGTTCAGAAGTGGGTCTTCCAGATGGTGAGGGCATCATGGGGGTGTTACTCCATCAGTGGACTCATCTGTAATGAGCACAGGAGCTAAGTGAGCTGTGAGGAGATGGGGTGACATACCTGAAGGGCGTGGAGGAGAGCACCATCTGACCAGGGCCGCACATTTGTGGGGTGGTATTTAGACAGATGAATATACTCAAATATGCCAGAGGGCCACAAACTGAAGAACCACCTGAAGCAGCAGGAACTTATCTACACCACTGGACCTGATTAGAAGCTCTTGCTTGGGGCATAACCTGGAAGAATATATCTCCCCAGGGATCCTCCCTTCCACCTGCTTCCTGGTCACCTTCATAAATCAGCTTCCCTCCTCCAGGGCCTTCCACTTGCAGTTTCTGAGTATAAACCCACCAAACATGGCCCGAAATTTCTGGAACTTCGAGCCAAAATACACTTTTCTTCAAGTTGTGAGTATTGGGTATTTTAGGCAGTGTTGAAGTAATGTCACGCTAGGTGGCATGCAGCCTAGGTAAGGGATTGCTTTTTCATAACAAGTACTGGCAGGCAAAATGTGGCTTTCTGCTTGGGAGATGTTATGTGGGCCTTCTTGAGACATAAGCCCATTGATGTAGTGAATCTTTCATGTTTAGCGCTTTTGTCATAAAGCCATCTGCAGCAAAGCAGACTTTAATAACCATCCTCTGTGCCTTTCTCTTTCTTCTGTTTGAATAACTTCGAGTTTTTTTTCTTTTTGATTAGTATATGTTTGCAATATGTAATAATCACATTCATCTTTGGGAATTGGTATATATCCTTATCTCTTAATTATTTATATTTTCTCTTCCTGAATAACTATTAATACTTCTATTTCTCCCTGGGTACAACCTTTGGGCAGAAGAATTTCCCATTTTTCTCTCCTGGTTTTACTTTCATTTCTATTTAATCATATTGAAAGGTAGTTTAGATTAAGTCTGTCCTTCTCTAGGAAAGAGAGAGGCAGGTACTTGTCCTTGGTGAGTCTTTCTATCATTTTGGGGTTTTGTTTGTCCTTTTTTGCATTTCTCTTTTCATTCATCTTTTTTATTGGTGTTTGTGGTAGCACTCAGCCTTCAAATTAGACATATTTTTAAATTTGTCTTTTTGTCTTTTTGAATGTTCATGCACCTCCTGATTTTCCTTTTTTCCCTTTCTCTCATGGCGTTTAGCCATAGATTTATGATGTAATTTAATGTGGTCATTTCATCACTTGTTAACAGCCACAGAGGATCCGGATGCAGCCTCCGGGATGTAACAACACTGCTTAGGGGTCTCAGAAACCCTCAAGCTGATGCCATATAGCCTGAAATGGGAGAGCCATAGTGACAATTTTCCATCAGTGAGGAAACATATGCACATCGGTGACCGCATAAGATTACAGCACAATTCATAAGAATAATCTGTATGTTCACCACCAGATGAATGAATAAAGAAAATATGGCATTTTATACAAAGGAGTACTATTATGACATAAAGAAAGACAAATGTGAGTCATTTCTAGAACAGCAGGTACACCTTGAAAGCATTATGTTAAATGAAACAAATCAGGCACACAAACTTAAATATTGCATGGTTTCTCTTATATGAGAAACTCAAATTATAAATAAAAAGCAAAATGAAAGATAGTGGGAAGCAGAGAAATAGATCTCAAATAGGAAAGGGAAGGGATATGGAGGAAAAGGATGAAAAATGGAATTAATTTGTGTTATGTACACATACAAGATGTGTCATGTGCATGTTCAAATTCCACAAAAGCAATGTGAACTTCATGTAGTGCAGACATGTATTAATAAGGTTTTTTTTAATTTTAAAAAATAAAAAATAGTGATAGAACAAGACAACATTAGAAATGATAAAACATTTCACTTAACAAATTAATAGGAATTCAGTAATTGTTGCTTTATTATATGATGCTATCTTCGAATTAGTTTTCATGTCACTAGATATAAATGCACAAGACTCATTTAAAGAAAAAACAAAACAAGGGCCAGCCAAATAGCTCAGTGGACTAAAGTGCCTGCTTAGGCAGGTACAGAGGCTGAGACTTCGATCCCCAGCCCCTGCTGTGCTTGCCGGATCCGCAGAGCGCGCTGAGCCGGGATTGAGACTGGGCATGCTGTCATGCGCCTGTAATCCCAGCACTTGGGAGGCTGTGAAGAGGACCACTACACAGTGAGACACTGTATACCCTATACACCCTGTCCTAAAATACAAAAAGGTAAAAATAATTTTTAGAAAACAAAACAAAAAATCTTTAAAAATTACAAGAAATTCAAAAGAAGAAAAAGAAAAAAATATAAAGCATTAACTGCTCCTTTCAAAGGGCCAGCAGAAATTGACAGTACAATTATCCAAATTATCCTGAATATATACCTAAATATACCTTTTTCCCTTCTGTTATTCGTTCTTTTCCTCATCCCAGTTTTTCCTTCCCATTGAAAAAATTATTTCCCTTTCACAGTACCTATAGTACCTTTTACATTTTAGTTACTCTATCAGCTTCTCATACTAATGAGATATTACAATGTTTGCACATGTAGATCTGATTATTACATTCATCAATATAGTCTCTAGCTGCATCCATTGTTCTACAAAAGCTTTGAATTTAATTTTTTTATTTCTGAATAATACTTGATTGTGTAAAAATACCAATTTGTTTTATCCATTTCTCAGTAGATGGGTATTGGATTGCACAGCTAAATCTTGGAAACAATACTAATAACAAAATTTTTAAAGATTATACATCCTAATGATCTCACAGCTATCTTAGTTTATGTTAGTACATTGTGTAATGCTCACACAAAAATAAAACTGTAATGATATATTTGTTAGAACATTCCTATTATCAAGCACCACAAAATTTATTATCATTTTAAATATTCATGACATTCTTACATTATTTATTTAAGATTAAGTCTACAAATCTGCTGTATATATTTGCCCTTACAATATGCCTCAATTAAAGTCTGCCAAATTTCAAGTGTTCAGTAGCTGCATGAAATGCCTCACAACTATATTGGATAGCACCATTACAAAGAGGAGCATGTACACCTGCGGTGTGTTTCCTCAAAGTCCAATACTTCTTCTCTTGAAAATAGGGATAATAGCTCAATGGATTAAAGCACCTGCAAGCAGGGGCAGGCCCCCCCACCCCCAACCCCCATCCCACCCCCACCCCCATTCAATCCTGCCCCAGGGCACACTGAGACAGGAATTAAGACTGGGCGTGGTGGACCATGCCTGTAATCCCAGCTCTTGGGAGGCTGTAAACATGTGGATCACTATAATGTGGTCTATTCGGGAGACCCTGACCACCCTCTAGACCCTTCCCTAAAATACAAAAAAAAAGATGGGATAGTAACAGTCTTGAGTCTAAATCAAAATAATACTTGTTATTCATACTAATAATGAATCATAGCAAAAAGAATAATTATTTACTTGTCATTTGACAGGACCTCATATTTTAAAAGACTTAGAACACTTAATTTTTATAACTACGAGAATGATCAGTGCTTAAAATGATTAATACACTACCCCATATTATAAGGAGGAAGGAACAACTGAGCACCAATAATCTGATTTCAGGTCCTGAATCCTATGACAACAGTAATAACATCTACCAAATATTATAACATTCAAGAAATGAATGGAATTGTAATTAAATTCTAGACATTTATCTGACATGATAAATGAGGCTGTTATCATTATTGATTTTTTTAATTTATTTTTTATTTTGTTGAAGTACAAATATCAATCAGACAGTTTTAAAATACCTTAACAAGACAGATTCGATAAATTAATACTGTTTTATTGATTATTTTTTGAGTCTGTTATCATGACCCTGTCCTCAAGAAGCTTATAATTTTCTGAGTAGAAAAAATACAGAAGAAAAGATTACTAATCATAAAGGCAACTTATGGCTTATAACAGGCAAATAAAGGTGAACACAAAGAAATTCATGGAGGTAGAGATCAATGTGAGCTTTCACCATCAAGAAAGTCTACCCAAAGAGTGCTGGAGTCCCCTAATGGAAAGATAGCACACACTAGGAAACGAAAGTAGAGTCCGCTTCCTGGAGGCCCAAAGGCCCTGCAATGAGAAGAACCTACTCTTGGTTTGGTTCTGTGCATCACAGTCTTGTGATTCTAAACAATTTTGTCTATAAATTATTATTTTTCAAGTGAAGGCTGATATGACAACAGACAGCATGCATAAGCAGAGGAAACACATGTAGTATGCAACACACATGTTCTCTTTTTTTTCAGCAAATATAAAATATACTTTTATAAGGATCATTAAGATATGGCACATATTTGAAGAAAATATTTGGAAAACATATTTGATGAAGAATTTCTATCTAGTATGTATTGAGAAACTCGCAAAGTTCAATGATAACACAAAAGATTCAACTACATTTAGTAAACTATTTGAGAATTTATTTCATTAACAGCATATGGACAATAAACGTATAAAAAGATGTTCAGCACTGTTAGTCATTGGAAAGAATGCAAATGAAAACTACATTGTCCATAATTTCATAAAATGGATAATAAAAAATGTCTTTTAAATAATTTTATTGAGAAATAGCAATGAGACAGTTTCAAAACAGGGTAGTAGGACAGTTACCATAATTAATACATTGCACATTGCTGCCTTCATAGTAGTTATTCATAGTACAAGAAGAAGACATAGGACTGGGGAGATGGCTTAGTGGAATAAGCGCTTCCCTGGCAAGCACAAGGACCTGAGTTCAATCCCTGGTTCCACCAAAAAAAAAAAAAGTGAACAAATAAATAGCAACTACACTCTTAATTCACTGATAAGAGATATCTGCTAAAATAATATCTGTAAATATAATATCATGTATGCACCTTGTACAATACCAAAACGTTATGAAAACAGTTTGCAATGTATTAATTCATCAAATGTGTATGGTTAAGGTGTCTTGAAACTGTCTGATTGACATTTGTATTTTAATAAAATAAAAATAAAAGAAAAAAAAAAGAAGCAGACATGATATCATGTCCAAACACTATTAGTACAAATCTTTTGAAATCTTTCTCCTCTTTGAATTAAGAGAAAGTAGCTGTGTATCATACATATATATATTTCACTACAAAATAGTCCTTCATTTGTGCTTTTGCTACTCAGCAGCCTTCACAGCACCCACTGAGAATTCGAGAACACTTGTGCTACACACCCACAAGACATGGCAGGCCAGTGCAATTTAGAGTGAGCCTGAGGCAGATAGCTCAGCTGACTAAGACAACTGCATAGGCAGAGCACAGTGGCTGGGGTTCTATCCCCCGCCAGTCACCTGCCCCAGGGTGCCCCCAGCGCATGCTGAGACAGTGAATGAGACTAAGCATGGTGGCACATGCCTGTGGTCCCAGCACTTGGGAGGCTGAAAACAGGAGGATCACTACGAGTCTGACCTGTGTAGTGAGACCCTGTACACCCTGTACTAAATACATTTTTTAAAAAAGAAAATTAACAGAAATGTATTAAACATTTTTCAACATATTTACTTTGTGTCAAACAAAGTTCACAGTAAACATATTGCAGTTGAGGAACAAAATATATGAGAAGAAAGTGATTTTTGTAAACATTTTAAAATTATAAGTGCTATCTAACTGAAGTACACATATTTTATTGTATTATCTCTGTGAGCCATTAAGGAATAGAGATTCTGTTTGGGGAGACTGAAAAGAGAATGGGTAACGCTTCACCAGGGAAAAAACAGAGAGGGGAAAGAATAGTCTCTAGCAGCAGGCCAAGTCAGTCTGTGGCAGATGACACTACGTCTACTTAAATTATTTGTTTTACAGGAGGAGCCCAAAAGAAAACTAAGCAGGCCTGCACCCAACCTGGTAGTGGTCCACACATTTAAAAGTCCCTCCTCCAGGCACATGCTGAGAGGTTTATTTAAAAAACACCTCAATGTCTCTTGGGTCTAGCTATTAGAGAGAGTGACAGGCCCCAGTGATGATCAAAGTGTACCCTGCTGATAAATGGGCCCTGAATGAAAAGGCAGAGATCCTCATCCATCTGGTGGAACCTGGTTTTGTTCTCACAACCCACTTTTGATTAAAAGATTACAAACTGATTTGTTATTAATGTTGTAATTTGAACTACACAACTGAACTTCCTATAAACCCCCTACCCTTTAAACATGACATATGACACACATTACCAAAACTCACAGAAATCTGAAAGCAGCAAAATTTCAGCATTCATATCCTGAATGCATGTGGCATAGTGGCCAAGGGTCTTTCCAAACTGCCAGACCCAACACATTGACTGTGGGGAGGCTGTACAGGATGAAGTGTTTCAAGAGATGTAATTTGCCAAAGAGATAATGTTAGTTAACCAGAACCAGCTCATGCTCTATACCAGCCTTGAATTGTTCTAATAGCCAGGAGAATGCTGTCATCTTAGAGGAATAATTCACCTCTGGTATTTTCAATCTGCTTGAAAAATTGTGAGCAATAAACTCCCCAGAAATAAATCCCTAGAACACGATATGCTGAAATTACTTGACTGATAAAAATAAAAGCTCTTCCAAATTGGTCAAGCAATGGCCATGACTCATCTGCATGGATGACACTGACAAGGGATCTATAAAGTGCAGTACAGGTTACAGGATAAACCCTGAAGGTACCTGACTGACCTTATCTGATACAAAAGTTACATTTCTCCTTATATAGGTCTTGCTTTAATTCAGTCTTTACCATCAAGCAGAAAAGTATAAAAATGGAGGTATATAAAGTTGTATTAATATACTGAGCTATGAATGGCTCAAGTCAACAACATCTGTGGATAACCTACTTATATTGTAGACTGCTGATCTGTGTTGGATTGTTTTATTATATATATATATATATTATATATATATATATATGCTAATCACAAAAAATAAAAAATAAAAGCTCTTCTAGAACCTAAGGAAAGGTGATGAGGTAAGCAGCATAGTACTGAAAAGCTAGGTTTTTTCCTGACTTCGGCACATAGCACAATGTGCTATGACCTACAGAACTGCTCTCAACTGTAATCAGTCATGTTGCTCTGTACTTGGGAACACAACCACCTTATTCTTACTACTTTGCAAGGTTATGATCAGCAAACAGTTTCGTTGATTTTTTTATCTTGTAAAAGTATACAGTCATGATCCCTGGAGTTTAGAAAAATATAGTGTGTGGTTACCTCGATTATAGATGAGGAGAGAACCTTTACTCTTCAAAAATGCCACTTTTCTCAACTTTCAGCATGTTAGGCAAGTCTGCAAAATAATAACCATCTTGAATGTTCAAGTAACCATGAAATAATGTAGTAAAATATGTGTCTTCATTCATTCACTCATTTATTCATTCAATAAATAGCTACTCTCTATATATTAATTTGGAAGAGAGAAATCTATTCCTACATCACAGATTCAGAGGCAGCTTGGAGATAGGCCAGTAATGTGGGTATAAGGGTCCAATCAAATAGTGGGCCTAAAAAAAAAATAGTGGGACTAAACCATGGCTCTTGGGGCTCTAAATCATTATGGATGGAAATACATTCTTCACATAATTCCAAGTAGAAAAACAATGTATATGACTGGAAACAATTACTAAATACTTTTGTTTGCGAAGGAGGATAAATATGAGGAGCTCAGGGTTTTAATTTTGCTTAATGAAGAATAAAAATTTGAAGTTCAGAACAGGGACAATAAGGATTAAGTTAAGGGGTGTCATCCATGGTACTCTTTCATTATTGCCCCATACAGTGTTCAAACTAAATCAACAAACTCCTAAGTACATGGGTAAAGAGGCATAAAGTTAGTAAAGTAAGACACACTCCTATGTGACTTTAAGTTGTGAACAGCCTTTTTTATCATATGCAATTTTGAAATATTTAAAATGGTAAGTTAGCAAATGCTTATGCTCCCATTCATTCAATTATTTCCATGTTCCTTATCTCAGACCACCCAAGCAGGATTAATGTCATATGACAAGATATGGACAACAAAATGTTCTTTGTTCTAGGGTGACTTTAAATTATTTTCTTTCTTTCTTTCCTTCCTTCCTTCTTTCTCTTCCTTTCTTACTTTGTTACACAGTCTCATTATGCATTGCAGACTCATAGTGATCCTCCTGTGTCAGCTTGCCCAGCACTGGGGTTACACCCTTGTGCCACCACACCTGGTTTCGGGGCAGCACAATGTGCCTGGTTTATAAGCAACATTGCATGCAGTACTGGGGACTGAACTTGGGTTCTTCTGCTTGCCAGGCAGGTGATTAGACCACTGAGCTATCTCCCCAAGAGCTCACTTTGGAACCCAGGTTGGTCTTGAACTCACAATGATCCTTTTGCCTCTGCCTCCTGGGGGCTGGGATTGCAGACAAGTGCCACCACTCCCAGTATTTTAATTGCTTTTTAACTGAATAATTATAAATATGAGACATGCTGTTGCCATAATACAATGCCTAAAAGGGATAAAATCATTATTTTTTAGACATTAAGCTATACATTCATTCTACAAAATGGTTTGATATTCTTATCAACTATTCCTTTCTTCCTTCCTCTCCTCAAACAAATACTCAGACTACCCAGTATAATATTAAAAGTATACAAAATTAAAATTTGCAAATATCTGAAGCAAAGCTTTTCTTAGGAAGCAATCACTGCTTCCCTTGGTGCAAGATAATACCAACTGCCTCCAAGATCCACAACACAAAGAAACTGAGATTCTAAACACAGAGAACAGAGAAACAATGTAGCTGATTAAGAAAAGTGAAACCTAAACCATGACATTTAACATGCCTAGACAATAGCCCTGCAGGATTTACACATCCTAGTCAAAAACACAAAATTTTTACCAATAAGCTAGAGTAAACTGAAACCTTTAACAAAGAAATAATCCCCAAAACTGCACTTTCTACTTTAGATTGTTCTCTACCTTACTAAGGTCTTTCTGTCCTTGGATAGTTAACTCATCTCTCTGGAACTCATTTTGCTCTATAAAGTTAAGAGGTTAAAATAGATTATATCTACACTGCTGTAATAACCACATAGTATAACAGAAGGGAGTTAGAAGGCCTGGCGTCTAATGCCTGGTCTGTCATGAAATGCTAGGCATTTAACCTTCCTTGAGTACCAGAGTTTCTGATCCTTTAAATGGCAACCAAATCACCTGCTCCATCTATGTAATTGGTTTGAAGATAACCAGATTGAAAGTGGTTAGAGAATTATTAAGGTCATATAATTATGTGAACTGGAAATATTATGATCATATTTTCTTTTTTTTAATTAAATTTTATTGATTCATTTTAGATATACATAAGGATCATATTTATACCGAATTTCTGCATGTACATGATACAACTTTTTCCTCGTTTCACTACCCACCTTTCAAACCCTTTTCTCCTCTATATTTACAAAAACTTTGTTTTCATTTTTTCCTTCTTTGGCCCTTTTTTTTACTTTTCTGTTCTTTCCTTTCCCCATCCTATCTATCTAATTGTTACACTTTCCAGTTGAACATTTTCTATTTCACAATATCTATTTTTTTTTTGTCCTTACATACACTTCCAGTATGTGTGTGTGATTAATTTTGGGCTTGATTATGGGCTCAAGGTGCATCCATTTTTACAGAAAAGTCTCAAGTGTATCCTCTTTTATGACTGAATAGCAAACCATTGCATGGAAAACCATGTCTTCTTTACCCATTCACAAGTTGATAGGCACTTCGGTGGTTTCTAAGACTTAGTTATTACAAACTGTGCACCTATAAACATAGGTGTTCATATACCTCTGTGGTACGATGCCCTTAGTTCTTTTGGAAATATATTCAGGAAGTGAATAATTTGGTCAAATGGAACCTCTAGTCCCAGTTTTTTCCTGGAATCTCCACAACAATTTCCAGTTTTTGCACCAGTATGCACTCCCACCAAAAGTGAAAATGGGTTCCCTTTCCCCACAGCCCTGCCAGTACTTGTTATTGGTTGATTTCTTGATAATAGCCATTCATTATGCTGTTTATTTTAATAACAATAGAAACTTGAAAACATTTTTTTTTTTTTTTTTTTTTTGGCAGAACCAGGGATTGAACTCAGGCCCTTGCACTTGCCAGGGAAGTGCTTATTCCACTGAGCCATCTCCCTGGCCCCGAAAACATTTAAAAGGATACAGAATTTCAAAATAAAATGACAGGAATTCAACAATACCTGTTATCTTGCATGTTATCTTCTCTTTTTTGTTTTGTTTTGTTTTGTTTCTGGTTTTTTTGTTTTTGTTTTTGTTTCTGTTTCTGTTTCTGTTTTTTTGGTGGAACTGGGGATTGAACTCAGGCCCTTGCCCTTGACAAGCAAGCTCTTATTCTACTGAGCTACCTCCCTGGCCATATATTGTTATCCTCAATGTAGTTGTTCAGATTATCAGATGTAAGCATGCAAAATTGGCTAAAAATTAAGCACTAAGTGCTCCTTTTAATAAAACAATAGAAATTATTAATTACTAGTGTAATTATCTTAGCTATCAGTCATACACATATATATATCATATACATATATATGTGTGTGTGTGTGTGTGTGTGTGTGTGTATCCTTTTTGTCCTTCCCTTCATCTTTTCTTTGACAGTTTCTTCAACATGTTTCTTTCCATATCACAGCATCTCCTATAACTTTAAGAATTACAGGGTTTTTGTGCTACACATTCCTGTCTTCAATGTATTTGCTCAGATAATAGTTATAATCATGCAGAGATAATAAAGATGAAAATTCTACACATTAACTGCTACATTCAAAAAACTGATGGAAATTTTTATTTTTTTTTAATTTTACTTTTGTTTTATTGAAGTACAAATATCGATGAGACAGTTTTAAGATACTTTGACAAGATGGATTTCATAAATTAATACATTGCAAACTGTTTTCATAATGTTTTGGTATCATAAAAGGTGTATACATGATATTATGCTTACAGACATTATTATACCGTATGTCTCTTATCAGTAAATTAAGAGAGTGTAGCTGTTTGTGTATCTTATTTTTTATGTATGAATTACATCAAAGATTCAATAATTAATACTTTCTAACTTGTTATTTTCCTAGTGGTTGTCCGTAGTACCAGAAGCTGACATAATATCCTGTCCAACCACCATTAGTGAAAATCTTGCCCCTCATAGAATTATGTAGAAGCACAGTGTTATCTATCCCAACTGTACTGTCTATACACACACATCATGATTCTTCCTTTCTATACCCCTTCCTTGCTCTACACCTGTCACAGATGGGCACTCCATTGTCATTCAACTAACTTAGGTGCTTGAACTCGACACCACAATCCAACATCCAATATTCCACAACAATAGTGAGTTATCCGAAGAAGTTGTGGACCATAGCCATTTACAGCTCAAGTTAATATTATGGCCCCGCGATATATACTTTATTTTTATACTTTGCTGCTGGATGGTTAAGACCTAGATAGAGCAAGACTTATATACCAACACACGTACTTTATATTTCTTATGAGGTCAGTGAAGTACCCTCAGGGATTTTCTTGTAGTCCTGTACCATATTCTGTAGATCATTTGTCTATATCATCCATGTGGATGACTCACAGCCAATGCTTGACAAGTTTGCTCTCCATGAGAGCCTGAGAGAAAGTTTTCTCTACATGTGACTCTCCCCAGACACACTATAGAACTTCGATCTCTTTCCTCTGTGGCTCCATAATCTCCTTGTTCAGAAAATTTGGAGCTCAACTGAGTTTCATGATGTTGCATTACAGGTTCTCCTATGTCCTGAGTCTTCGCTGACCTTGAAAGGCTAGGGCCAAAATGTTGGCTGGCCTTGTGGCTCTTCTATTTCTCCAACTTTGATCTGTGAACCAAGGTTGTTAACCATCCAGAAGAAAAGCTGATTAGCATCTTCCAGCATATGCCATTCACTTTTCCTTATCTGACTCATTTGATTTTAGTTGTTGTTGTACGTTTCCATTTGTATTTCTGCTCTTCTCTTCTTATACTAGGGAGACTATACGATATTTACACATGTGTGTCTGGTTTATTTCACTTATGAGTATATGTTCAAGTGGCATCCACTTCAGTATAAATGCCTCAAACTTATCATTCTTAATAGCTGAGTAATACTCCATTATATAGAAATACCACATCTTTTTCAACCATTCTTCATGTGGTGGACATCTTGGTTTTTTTCACAATTTTGCTATCACACATTGTGCTGCTATAAACATAGGTACACATATATCACTATGATACAATGTATCCAGATCCTTTGGGAAAATTCCCAGTAGGGGGATATCTGGCTTGCATGGGATTTCTACTCCTACTCTTTTGAGGAGTCTCCACACTGATCTCCACAATGGTTGTACCAGTCTACATTCCCACCAGCAGTGGAGAAGTGTTCCCTTTTCCCCACAACCTCTCCAACAT
>PVKA01010779.1:0-63208 GCA_004027165.1 Ctenomys sociabilis
AGGCCTAAAAATGGCCAAAGAGAGCGTGTGGGAGCCCTCCGTGAATTTTGGAATGAATGTCACAAGCCAGGAGACTCCTCCCATGGTTCTGAGGTGACCAAGGGCTTTACAAAAGATAGCATACTCCCTCGGCAATGTCATGAGAAAGAATTCAAACTGAGACTTTGTTTTTGAGGACCTGTGAAGACGGCTGACTGTTGCAACCTTTGTATTTATTTAAAACAAAACTACTTTTGAAGCATGAGTGGCTATTCTGGCTGATGTATATATTTTTTCAGTCTGGAAATACAAGAGACACGGAAGTTTGTCGTGTTGCTCTGACTGAAGTCTCAGCTCACTGTCCTCTGCCAGGACAGCTTCCTCAAGTGAGGGCCGGTAGCCAGAAGAGCAGGTGCGTGATCAGAGAGGAGGAGGCACCTCTCGTTAGTGGCCTGGGGGGCTGTGTCTATCCAAGGAAGCAGCAGCCCCCCAGAGGAGGGACACAGGGAATTAGTGAGGCGGGGTATTAAAATGCAGACTGAAAGGTTTTAGCTAAATCTTCATGCTCATTCCCATAATGAGAGGCTAGTAAGCAAGTGTCCCGTGGAGGAGCGTCAAGCTGCTGAGTGAATGGCACAACTGGGGAGGGAGGCGTCTGCAGAGCACTGTGACAGTGCTTCAGGGCTTGAAGTCCTGTGACTAGGAAAAAGGAGACCGAGAAGAATGATTGATTCTAGTGACGGAATAGCCATTTGCCAGGGAAAAAGCAGCTGATCTGCTGAGGATGGCTGCAGCTGTCCCCGTCTTTCCAGTGACACTAACACAAAAGAAGGGGACTTGCCGGGCAGTAGGAAGTTTAGGGCTGGGGTGGACACCCAGCTCTGTGTTTTGACAGAGTGGGCTGTGGGTGGGGTCTGCAACAGATCCTGCCTGTTCCCAAGGAGAGGGCCTCCCTCAGGTGCCAAAGGCAGCTGGGTTGGAAGGAAGGAGTTCATGGGTAGTGGCGGGGGGTAGGGGAGGCTGTCATGCTCTGAGCCTCCTAGGGCTCAGATGGTACAACCCACTCACCCTGCAGTCTTTCATATAGCACACATTCAAGATCTATATGAACGATTCATAAGTTTTTTCATGGTATCTAGATTGTCTTTTTGTTTCCTTAGGCTTGGAAGGTGGATCAGCTGTGCCGGGACACTATCTCTCTGGTCCTCACCCCAGAGGAGCCCCCCAGCACAGGTGACAGGTCACCTGTGTTTCTGTCCTTTCCTGCCCAAGTCGGGACAAACCACTCAGTTCTCAGTGGTTCTCAGCCATCACTGGGCCCCAGCTTCTAAGTAAGTCTGAAGCAAAGAAAGACGAGCACACTCACCTCTCAGAACCACTTTGAAGTAAATAATGGTAGCATCTCAGATTGCAGGCACCCTGGTTACTAATTGCACTAGGGTAATCTGTCTCCTATTTGGAGAATGGGACTAGACATTGGATTCACACAGTGCTACACAATTGTTTGCCAAAGGTCGCAATCAACAGACAGTTCATTCCAGGCCCACAATGCTCGTCATTTTCTGATGGTATTTTTCCTATTTCAGGTGAAATAGCCTAAGACAGGAACCTCCACTTATTGAACTTTTTCTGAGGCTGAGTAGAGTAAATACTGCTGTCGATTATTCTCTAATCTTCCTGTGGATCTGAGTCATCTCTCCTCTAATTTCACACACATTCCTCCCTGATCTCTCCAGGCCTGCTCTGTGATTAATTTTCTCGGCAGCTATCAAGCATGGTCATGCTTGCTTAACGGGGGAGTTGGGATCAATCAATAGATTAATCACTGAGGCTGTCAATTAGATGAGAGAAGCAGCATCTTAGCTGCCCAAATGCTTCTTTCAGTTGGGATTAACTTGCTTGCTTATTTCCTTGAAAATCTACCAGCCTAAGGTGACCCAGGATGGGGAGAGGGGGCCAGCATGCTATTCCCTGACTCATATTTCTCACCAGTCTGGAGCCAAAACGATGTCTCCTACCCTGCACCTCACACTCCAGGCATGTACAAGCGATTCAGTCAGTTATTTCAAGATTTAATCCACATTCCATAAAATTCAGTTAAAAGCATATACTTCAGCATATTCAGAAGGTTCCACAAATGTAACAATTTTTTTTGATGTATTATCTATTATTTTTTTATTTTTATTTATTTATTTTTTTTATTGAACTACAAATGCCAATCAGACAGTTTCAAGACACCTTAACAATACAGATTCAATAAATTAATACATTGCAAACTGTTTTCATAATGTTTTGGTATTGTACAAGGTGCATACATGATATTATATTTACAGATATTATTTTAGCAGATATCTCTTATCAGTGAATTAAAAGTGTAGCTGCTTATCTTATTTTTTATACCTGAATTATATCAAAAATTCAATAATTATTTTCCTAGTTGATGACTGTAGTACTAGAAGCTGACATAATATCCTGTCCAACCAGCATTAGTGCAGTTCTTGCCTCTCATAGAATTATGTAGAAGCACAACGTTATCTATCCCAATTGTACTCTCTATACACAAACATGATTTTTTCTTTCTACAACCCTTCCTTTGTCTACACCTGTCAAAAATGGGCACTCCGTTGACATTCAACTACCTTAGGTGCTTGAACTCGACACCACAATCCAACACAGTCCAGCATTCTACAACAATAGTGAGTTATTCAAAGAAGTTGTCGACCATAGCCATTTATAGCTCAGCTTAATATTATAGCCCCACAATGTATACTTCATTTTTATACTTTTCTGCTGGATGGTTAAGACCTAGATAGATCAAGACTTATATGCCAACACATGAACTTTATATTTCCTATGTGGTCAGTGAAGTCCTCTCAGGGTTTATCTTGTAGTCCTGTACATTATTCTGTAGTTCCTTTGTCTGTGTCATGGATGAAACAATTGCTTTAAGCCACACATATTTTCATCATTTCGAAAGAAACACTCCACCCTTCTGTAATTACTCTCTACTGCCTGCTTCCATCCCTGGCAACCACTAATTTATTTCAGTGGACATACTTATTCTAAAGATTTCAAATGAATGGAATCCTACATCATGTAATGCTCTGTGAGAAGCTTCTTTGACTTAGTGCAGCATTATTTGAATTCATCTACGTCATAGCACGTGTCTGTTCCTCCTTCCTGTAATGGCTGACCAACCCTCCAAGGCACAGGTACACACATGGTCTTCGTTCATTCAGCCATTTGGATTATTTCTATCATTTGATTGCGTCTGTTGCTTCATTGTCCTTTCACTACTATGAATAATATTGGATAACACTGCTTTCAATACTTGTGCAAAAGGTTTTGTATTTCAGCATTCTAAGGTAGATGGTCCCTAAAGTCAAATTTGCTGGGTTACATGGCAATTCTATGTTCAGTTTTAGAGGAGCAGCCCAGTGCCTCCCAGGGGGTGCATCACACTGCCTTTCCACCAGTAGCAATTACTAGGGCTCCATTTCTTCTATGTTGCCCATCGTGGTGTGTCGACCTCCTCAGCTTAGAGCCACTGGATGATTTTGATTTCTTTCCCTTAATTGCTAATGATGTCTTGTGCCTTTTTGTGTACTTTTTTTTTTAGCCCTGGAGAGATCCTCTCCTAAGAAATGTCTGTTCAACCCCTTTGCTTAGACTATTTCTCTTTTTTACTTTTGGATTGTAAATGTTCTTTTCATATAGCATGCAGTCAAGATCTATATTAAGTATATGATTTGTAATTTTTTTCATGTTATCTAGATTGCCTTTTTGCTTCCTTAACAGCATCGGTTGATGCATAAAAGTTTTTAATTTTGATGCAAGCGTTGGCCAACTTTTTCTAAACAGGCTTGTCAGCACTTCTCTACGTGCTTTCATTATCAGTCCCCTAAGGAGAAAGTTTTAATTTAATTTAATGAGTTAAATTAAATATTAAGGCATAGATTTGGTTGGTTAGCACTGAGCTTTGAAGAGTCTCCGACCATTCATGCCGACAGACAGTGTTTCTCTCCCTCTGTGGACCAGCCTTACCTCCCGGCGGTGATGCTGCCCTCTTTCATTGACAACGTGCAAGTTAGATCAAAGGTTTTCTCCTTACCTAAGAGGGCACAAGCGTGGAAAGTGACATGTCCCTGTGCCCAAGGCCACTGTTCTAGCCCTGAGCCTCGGTGGCTTCTGTCACTTTACCCCATATAAGTGGAAAGGAATGAGCTCATGGCCTTGTTCTGCTTGCCCAGCACCACATCTTATCGTTCCCATGCATTCCACGGGCACGATTTGCCATTTCACTGTATGGTCCGGGCTGATATCCTGGTGCTTCCATCTGCCTATCCTCCCACAGTTAAGAATTTTACCTGGTGCATGTCACTGACCCTGGACGCACTCTTCTAATGCATTTTACTCCTTTCAATCTGATTTTCAAGTTCAGTGCCTCTCAATGTAGGGAAGATCTTTTCTATGTCTTTGCAAATTCTAGACTTGATTTTTGTGCACTCCATGGGGTTTAATGCTTGCTACCTGTGTAAAATTTGAGCTTCTTTGTCAACAATAAATAATGCAGGTGCCTTGTTAAAGTAACTCTCTGATAGCACTTTTGTGCTGAATGCTACTAATCCTGTAGGGGTGACATTCACAGGGCCAGGGTCACCTGTCTATTATATAATGAACCCGATCAGTTGGAACACGTTGATACAATAGTGACATAGGGTTCACACACTGTGAGAGAGCTCTGGGCATTTAGACTAGAATCGCGATGCAGTGTGCTCTCCCAAAACTATCAGAAACATTATTTTAGTGCTCAGTTAGCTGAGGAAGGGAAAGCTGACTTAGGATATATTAGCTGTAGTTATCATCAGGCCTATGATTCTTTAGGGGGCTGAGAGTAGGAAGCTAGTGGTGGGATGAACTGCCAGGGGCTGTGGTATGGAAGCAGTGATGAGGCAGGTTAGGGAGCTGTGGACAGCTCAGCCTACTGACTGTCCTTTTGGGGAGACGGCCAGAGGGATTTGAACACATAGCCAAATGACTGCCTTGGCTGGTGGGAGGAGAAGCCAGGGCACCTAGACTCCCTGGAGGGCAATCCACCCATCTTGGAGGTGAGTCACTGAAGCTGAAATGACATGGAGTCCTGGGGCAGAGGACTGTGCTGTAATCAAGTCTTTTTGATAGTCTCACTTGGGGATCTCCAAGAAAGAAGGCAGTGGGTGCCCATAACCTCTGGCCTGAGGGGTGTAGAATTACATGGGACTTCATAGTATCAAGCTTTGATAGTGACATGACATTCTTTTCTCTGAACTCTCCGCAGATACCCTGGACAACTCTACAGTGTGTTACCCATGAGATTTGTCCTAATGGAACTTGATGCAAAAGTGGTGAGATGAGGCTCTCGCTAGGGGAAGGACTTTTGAGACTTGGTAAGTGATCTGGCTCCTTTTACCTTTCTCGGAAGTAGAACAGTTTCCTTTTCTGTCTCTACCTATGTCTGTGACCCACCTCTCTCCATCTCTGCCTTTCTATCTTTGTCTCTATCTGTGTATGACTCTCTTTCCATCTCTGTCTCTGTATTCCTGTGTGTCTCCATGTCTCTGTCTCCCTGTGTCTGGTTTCCTCTTGTCTGCCTCTGTCTCTCTGTTTTTGTCTCTGTCTCTGCATGTTAGTGTCTGTCTATCTGTCTCTCTCTCTCTCTCTCTCTCTCTCTCTCTCTCTCTCTCTCTCTCTCTCTCTTTCTCTCTCTCTTTCTCTCTCTCCCTCCTCCCTTTCTCTCTCCTGCCTCTTTGTTGCTTTTCTCTTTAGTAACTTCCATGGTCTTGATTTGGAGTCACACTTGCTTCTTTGTGTCTTTTTTCATGAAGGAAGAGGATGGCTAAGTCAGTAGAAGAGAGATGGTAGAGATCGTCATTCACACACTTTGCAGACCAAGAGCCAGCAGAGGTGTCTGATCCTTCTCATTTCTCCATGTGGCTCTACTTGGTGGCCCCAGTCACTGGGTAATAGAGGCTCAGATAAGTAAAGTTCTCATGACTCCAAGAAGTGTCCCCTAAGGGTGGGCATGGAACAGCTGCATTAGCTGGAGATCAGATAGTCTCTACCCCTTCTGCTCAGCTAGGACTAGCTGGCCATAGTCCCTGGAGTCACACTCCATAGCCACACAGGCCTAGGACAGTTGTGACAAACCCAGAACATCAAAGAGATGGATTTTTCCTCCCTCCAAGCTGCAGAGCCTCCAGCAGGGAATGCTGGGTTACTGGAAAAGGGTTGTACTTGCAATAGCCTAAGTGACCTCCTGAGGGAAGACAGGAGGACCCTTCTCCATGATGAGCTCCAGAGTGTCTGGACCTTCCAAGTTACATGGAAAAGTACGGCTTAGCAAGTGCATAGAGTTTCCCTGTAAAGAACGAAGGAAAACTTGAACCTTCTAGAAGACACTCGAGTGTTCTGAGAAATCAAGGAGCCTTCCCTCCTCAACTTGTAAGAAGCTGTAGAGATGGATGAGCTCCCTTACCCAGTGTAGGAGAGCCTCAACCTGATGCTAACCCACATTTCATTAACTTCTTGAGTTTAAAGTGGATGCTGGGGCCAGAGAGATGACACAGGAGAATAAGTGCTTCCCTGGCAATTACAAGGGTCTGAGTTCAATTCCTGGTTCCACTAAAAAAAAAAAAAAAGTAGATGCATGTGTGTTCTATCCCTGGGGGTGGACCCAGGCACCTCTTTCATGGAGAATCTTGACTTTTCTACAAGGTTTCTCTACCTGGGTAGGAAATATCTTCAGGCACACCAGTGTTGGACTCCCATGGTGTGGAAGTGAGAGCGGGCTGGGTGCTGGTAGATGATAAGGTGAGATGCTGCTAGGTCAGCTGAGGTAGGAGTTCTGGAGACTCTGCCTTCCTGCTGGCTTGCAGCTCTCTGGCTGACTCCCCAGAAAACTAGCCGTTGCCTGCTCAGGTAATCTGTTGTTGCAAAACCTGCCACTGCAGGAAGAATTTTCTTTTCAAAGAAGAGACAGAGAGGGTGAAATTAGATGTACGATAAACTTATAATTCATGTCCCATGAATTCTGGCTAAATAGCTCAGTGAATTAAAGCACCTGCAAGCAAGTGCAGGGGCCAGGGGTCTGATCCCTGGGTCTGCCGTGCCTGGCCCTGCCCCCTGGGGTGTGCTGAGATTGCAATTGACTGGGCATGGTGGAGTGTATCTGAAATCTCAGCTCTTGGGAGACTGTAAACAAGCAGATCACTACAAGTCTGATCTAGTAGTGAGATCCAGAACACCCTGTAGACCCTTCCCTAAAATACAAAAAAAAAATTCATATCTCATGAATTTTACTATTAGTTGTTTTCTCTCTTTGTTGGCTGCTGCAAATGGTGTCTTTCTTCATCTAAAAAGTTTGCATAATCATCTGCCGAAAAATTGAATAAAAATTGATTGAGAGCCATTGTAATTTATGTTTTCTTGACTCTCATAGCAATTTCGTTGGCAGCAAATATCTCACCTATATGGTACTCTCTGCCCACATCGGGAAGAAGTTGAATTCTCTGGGATAATTTCTTAAAAACCTGAATTGTCTTGGGGAAGCTGTGTGCTCCCCAGTGAGATGTATCCACACAAGATATGAGAACAAGAATGGCTTTTATTCTATTCTACTTAAGAATTTCCTAGATGTGGGTATGTTGGCACATGCTTGCTATCCAAGCACTCGGAAGACTGATGCAGGAGGATCGCTGTGAGTTTGAGGCCACCCTGGGCTGCATGATGAGGTCAAGGCCAGCCTGAATTACGCAATGAGACCCCCCTTTTTTTTAAAAAAAAGAATTTTCTGGTAAAATGAGTTTCCAATTTATAATTATTTTTCCAATTTATTTAGATTCACTCTATATTGTAAATTTGATTCCTTTATAGCTGTTGAAACCTAGCAAGGTCATTTGCATTAATTCACCTTTAGTTCATTTCAGTACCTTTGGTTATTCACATTTTAAATTCTTAAAATTAAACAGGTCTGTAATGAAGATCAATGTGGTGGATTAAAAAAATATAAAGATGACTTATGACATCAAAAACCTGAGGTGCTCTTAATCACGTCTGTGTCAACTGCGGTTTTCAGAAGAATTGATAGCATGTCTACACTTGGTTAAGTAACTAGTTATCATAAATCACATGGAGAATCCCTAGTTCATTGCCACAAGGTCTGTAAAATGACATGATCTAGAATCTCTGACCATGGACAGCCCACTATCTAGTGAGGCAAGGTTAAAACACACACACACACACACGCACACAGGCACACACACACGCACATGCACATGTGCGTGCACACACACACACACACACACACACACACACACACACCACAAAAAGGCAGGCAGATCACTCTGTCCTTGAATGACTTATGTGCATTTTAATTGAGGGCAACTGGAGCTGTTGTGAATCAACTGCAGATATTTCATGAAGAGGATGAACAAACTGTTGCACCATAAGAGGAAAGAGGTAGGGAAATGAAGAGAGAGGAGAGAATTATTTCTGATAGCAATAGACGCAGTGCAGGCTTTGGGTACATGGAACATGTGGGTAGAGGCAGACTCCTCTGAAAAGATCTTGGGTTTGCTCAGGTTAGTGGCTACCTTGGATACTTTCAGCATTAAAATGAGATAGTACCAGAGAAGTGGTATGGCAGTGGGTGAGCTGGAGTACAGAGATGGTAGAAACCATACCATTGTGGTACAGAGTGGATAGGCTGAGGCACAACTGCACAAAGAGCGGGCACCGAGCATGGAATGAAGAGGTGGAAAATGTGGACTGAACCCTAGGCCTGGTGACTGAGTGACCATGGATGGAATGGGAAAGGAGAGGAGAGGGATGAAGGGCAATCAGTGCATTAAGAAAAATGATTATGTGTGGGAGCAAGAGAAGGGTCTGGCTTGTGAAAGAATAACTGTATTTATAAATGAAGCATTCCAGGGAGTACAGGTCTGATGAGCAGAGGTGGGGATGTGTGCTGAGAGATGGTGAATTCCAGACAGAGCAAGTGAACAGTGCCTTTATGAGGGTGAACGGGAAAGGGAAAGAGAGGACCAGGCCATGGAGGGGAGGATGGTGAAGAGTCGTGGGGTGGGGCAACTTTGTTCTTCAGCACACTGGACTCTCAGGCATGAGCCCCTCCCCCATGAGGTGAGCTTACCATCAGGCATCTCTGACACCCAGTGTGTCCATCCCCGGTCCCTCAGTTCCAGCTTCTTCTTCCCTTCCTCACCTTCTCTTCACCTTCTCCCCTTCAGTGGTCCCAAGATCAATGAAGCAAGCCAGGGAACAAGAAAGCAGAAGACACCCTGATCCCTCCACACTCTTGCTTTCTCATCAGCAGTGTGGGAAGTTGAGTTAGTAAGGCTGGGTCATCAAGGCATTTTTTTGTACCTTTTTTTCTTTTTTTTTTGTGGAACCAGGGATTGAATTTAGGCCCTTGTGCTTGCAAGGAAAGAACTTACTCCACTGAGCCATCTCCCTGGCCCCCATCAAGGCATTTTTAATGCAGTTAACGAACACTTCTTTTATCCCGAAGCCATTAAAGTGTTCACTGGTGTCATTGTCCATATGCTGCAAGATTTTTTTTTTCTTTTATGGTGTGAATTTGCTTGAAGGTGAAGTTTTACAATATGTGAGGCAGAACTCGGATTTTCTGTTTATTTTTCCATATGGATATCTGGTTGTGCTAGAAGGTTTTATCCAAAGAACTCATGTCCTCAGTGGTCTCCGAGGTCTTCCTGGGCTGTGTCAAGATCGCATGTATGTATTGTGTATGCACTAAAAGTCCCAGTTTCCTCCCATCTGCATGTTCACTCTCTCTGTAAATCACAGCAGTGGGCTGTCTTGGTCTCATTTACAATAATGCTTTGGGCAGAGTGAGTAGTTTTCCCACTTCTTCATTCTTCTTTGAGAGTAACATGGATAGTTCAATTTCTCTAAATTCCCGATTCAGTTTTCCATTGCTATAGTAAAGCACCTGAGATATGACCCATTTAGGAAGATGAAAGATCTACTTTGCTCACCATTTGGAACTCCTAGCTCGTGATGAGGGGTCCCTGTGCTTGGGGTCTCAGACAAGCTGCACATTGTGGCAGATGCTTACAACAGAGCTAACAGCTCAACTCCCAACCAGACTGGCAAGGGAGGAGAAGGGAGAAGAGGCCAGAGGCTACAGTCCCTTGCAGGAGATGCCTCCCAGTGGTCATGATGACCTTAAAACATACAGCTTGTTGCTTCCAAATAGCACCCCTTAAGGAGATGTCAGCACATGGACCCTGGGGCACCCTGGGTATCCAACCCATGGAATTTCCGAGAAAGGTTTGTTTGTTTGTTTATTTGATACAAATCTCGCTACACAGCTCTGACTCGTAGTGATCCTGCTGTGTCAGCCTCCCCAGTGCTGGGATTGCAGGTGTGCACTACCAAGCCCAGTTCCAGGGTTGGCACAGTATGTGGTGCAGGGGATCAGACCCTGGTCTTTATGCTTGCCCGGCAGGTGCTTAGACTGCCGAGCTATCTTCCCAGCCCCTCCATGGAAGTTTTTAACCATCTTCTTAATGCTTTAATATCTTACTGCAATGCTAACTGGAATGTTCATTGATTCTGTAGATAAATTTAGAAAGAACTAGAATCCTTACAAAGTGGATTCTACAAACTTATGGTTTCTACAGAGTTAGATCTTTTTTATTTATCTTGGTATTTTATAATTATTTCCTATGAAAGCCTTGTGTATGTTTTTGTTAAGCTTTCATTCTAACCACCTTTTTTTTTTTTTTTCTTTGCTATTTGTCTTATTTAATCTTCTCTCATTGCTGGGACAAATATCTGACAGTCAAAATGAAGGAAGGAAAGGTTTATTTTGCTCAGTTGCTGGACCCATACCGTGCTGGCTCCAACGCAGACTGGCACGCGGCAGAAGGCAGCAGTTCGTGGTGGTAGCAAA
Source organism: Ctenomys sociabilis (assembly GCA_004027165.1). Lineage (NCBI taxonomy): Eukaryota > Metazoa > Chordata > Mammalia > Rodentia > Ctenomyidae > Ctenomys > Ctenomys sociabilis. Next base: position 10,952 of record PVKA01010779.1, read on the forward strand.
GAGCAGAGAGAGCTAATGGGAGGAGCAGCAGCAACAAGGGCCGCAGAGAGGAAGTCTGCCTCCCTTAAGTGCGGTCAGGCTCTCTGCCCCATGCTGGGTGCAGCACTCACACCCACCAACCAGCAGTAGTAAGACCCATAAGCGCAGACTTGACCATGAATTAATCTCAAACTCTAGAAGTCCACCCCCCATGACTGCAAGAGGCTTAGGGGAGATAACTACACAAACCATAAACTATTTTAGTTGGTACTTCTATTGTTTTGTAGTCTTATGAAAATGTGGAAACACAATGAGTTTTTACACGCTGGGTTTTAGGACCTTTTCCATTTGTTAATTTTTTCTATATTCTCTACTGAGTTATGTACTGATACCTTTCTATGCAAAAATTTCTTCCATCTCCAAAAGCACATGTGCCCCTCCTTGTGCATCTGCTGCTCTTTCTTTTTTATGACCTTCCTGCCTCTGTACTGGCTGGCATACGGCACACACTGGAAGGAGTTCGTGACATCCGTCTCTGTGCCTCATCTCAAACACAAAATGTTGGGCTCGGGAGATGGCTCAGTGGAATAAGCGCTCCCCCGGCAAGCGCAGGGGCCTGAGTTTGATCCTTGGTTCCACAAAAAAAAAAACCAACCAAACAAACAAACAAACAAAAAAACCCACAAAATGTTTCAACTTTGTACTTATTTCCTATAGTGCTTGATATTTATTTTTTGAAAAATGTTCTTCATTAGACTGAGAAAATGCCTTTTATTCCTTGTTTGTTTCACCATTTATCATTTCTTTCGTGAATTTTTTTTATCAAATATTAAATGCCCTTGTGCACCTGTGACTTATTTTTCTTGTAATATTTAGGCTGATGTTTTTCCATTCTCAGTCTTCCATTGTGAAACTAAACTTAGTATATTCATCATGGATGCTTTAGTTCACTTGTATTTGCTGATATTTTATTATGGAAAATTGTTTACTTTTAATGAAATTCTTGATGTACACAGGTCTACATGTGTTGTCTTACCTAGGGATTTGTGTTTCTTCTACACCTTTTTCTATTCTATACTTTTTCCTTTTTAAACTTACATTAATAGTATTTTAAAGTCATGGATTGGAATGTTATACATGTTTCTGTTATTTTGACATTTATCTTATCAATTATAGCACAACTTGCTTCTGTACAATAGTTTTGCCCTCTTTTGAAACAGTAAAAGAAACTTGCATCATTAAAGCCAGTTGAGTCTACCCTACCTTATTTTCTGTTGTTCTACTTTTTTGTTATGTTCTAATCCTCAAAAGACATTTATGTTTTTTACATTACAAATTTTACTTAGATTTATGCATGAAGTTTCAAATTGTTTACCTTCATTTTCATCTTGCATGTGAGATCCTCTATATAATGTTTCTTCTGCTGCACACCTATTTAGGAATCTTTTTCAGTCTGCTATGGTAATTATTTTTTTGAGTCTGCTGGTGTGATACATTTCAGAGTTTTATTATTATGCAAGATTTTTTTCAGCGAGTGTAGGATTTTATTTCCCAATCTGAGCTCCAGCCCCCAAATGGATTGGATTATTGAACATGTCACTCATGTGTTTCATGGCTTACATGACATTGTAGAAAATGTCAGCTATTATTCTCTTTCTTTCAAACTCTTTCTTTATGCAAAGATGTGTGTGTTTGTATGCATGTGCGTGTGTACTTCCCTGCTTGCTTTTAGGATTGTATCTTCCTTTCTTTAGTGTTTGAAATGTCATGATGTTCTGCCTTACAATGAGCTTATTCTTATATTTCCTGCTTGCAGTGTATTGGACTTTAGAATGTGAATAGTTGGATAAATTATGACAAAGCAACGTTTGAGACCAGAAGGAGATGAGAGACTATGTCACAAGGAGGCAACAGTTTGAGAAGCTATTGGACAGAAGTAGACAAGAAAGGTTCACTTTCAGGTGTTTAAGAAAGAACAAATGTGGGGGACCCAGAAGGCAGAGATGGTGGTGGTCAGACCTGCATGGAACCTGGGTGGTCGCACCTGCGTGGAACCCTTGCCGTCACGCCTGCACAGAGCCCTTGGTGGTCACTCCTGCGTGGAAATTGAAGGGTGGAATATAAGCAAATTACCTTCTTTTATCATTGAACTTCTGTCACAAAATTCTATAAAGGAGAGTCCAGCAGTGTGAGAGTTCCAGTATTAGTTCTTGCAATTTACAAAGATGATGGAAGCTGAAACATAAGCCTGAATCATGAGATCACAGGAGCTTGAACTTTTCCTGAAATTAAACATAATGTTGACTTTTCAGTTTTATTATCTAATTTGAGTGTACATTTAGTTTAAAAATGAGAACATCGAACAAATGAAGTTGATTTTCTTCACCAAGTAGAGCATATTATATGAATTCTTTCTGTTCCTTAGTTACCTTAAAAGCCTTACAATTGTTAAATTTTGCATTGCTTTTTGTAAGAACACAAATAATGAAAAGTGAGTTTCCTTCCAGGGGCTCAATACCCTGATTAATTTATTATGCTTAAAGACGTCCTGGCAGTGAGGTATAGCGAGCATCGATCGACAGGATGTATGTAAGGCAGCGAAAGCAGGTCCAGGGGGAGCAATTTTAGTACATCAGTGTGTCCAGCTCTCGTTGATGAAGCTGCCCCGTATTAGTCCGCTGTGCGGCGATCTGACCTAGCTTCCGTTAGTCTGCCCTCTGGTTGTGGTCTCTTGCTATGGTATGTATGTGTCTCTTCCAAAATTCAGGGGTTGCTAATGGAATAGTTTTAAGAGCCAAGTTTATAACAGGTGATTGATTATCCCATGAGAGATCCTCCCTCATGAATAGGACTAGGTTGCCCTTCTTTAGGGGCTTGATGGAAGGATTTTCTCCTTCCTGACTTTACCCCTTCTTTCCTGTGAGAACACAGCATCTACTCCTTCTGGAGTCCCCAGAGGAAGGCCTCCGCAGTCTCCCAGTGCTGGGACACTGGTGATGTATTTTCCACACTCAAGAACAGCCAGAAATAAAAGTCTGCTCTTGATAAGTTACCCTGCCTGCTTATTTTGGTATAAAAAATGGATAATTATACTTCTCTTGCTTATGACAGAAAAAGTGAGCGATCCAGTGAGCTCCTATAATCAGTCAAACTTTTCTTTCAAACATCCTTGTGTCTTCACTTAGCTGTATCCCCAGAAACACTAAGACGAAGGCACCTTGAAGCATCAGCTCTCATGTAGATTAGTGTCCTCAAGCTTCATTGTCTGGCCCTAAACAGCTGCTAAGTGGGGCTTTTAACCCAGGAGTCCAACCAGTGTGGCCACCCAGCCCCATTTCCCCTTCTCCATGCTCTTCCTAGGCTGACATTCCTCCTGGGGCTGCACCTGCTCTCAGAGACAGTGTCTTTATTTCAGCTAAGGTCCCTGACATCAGCTACGAAAGGGATCAATTTTGTAGGCCCACTGCCACTAGAAGTGACATGTTAAGGCTTTCTAACCAAATGTGTCTGTCTACAGTGTCAAGCACCCACCCAGCTCGGTCTGTACCCATGCTTCTATTTGTCCTTTGAATGACTTTGCAATCAGGCTGGTGATCTGTGTGGGGCTATTCCCTTTATCATCTGGTCCTGTTGTAGACGATAGAAAACATCAGCCTGGATTGAGGTACCCAGGATCCACTCCTGGAGCTGATGAGTCATGATAAGCCAGCTGTCTGAAACTTATCGGTGGTTTAAAGGATTCAGCAACAGGCAGAAAGAATCTAGACTGTCTTAGTCCTCGCCTGGCTCCTGCACGGCTGTATGATCCTGGCCACAGCTGTTTTACTGCAAGAAAATTGAGATCAATCTCACCTTTCAGAGTCACCATGGGAACAGAGTGAGATTGCAGATGCCCAGCCTTTGCTGAGTCCATCTAAAGGCACTGCTGTCAGATGCTCCGGTGGTACAGTCTGTTCCTGTGCAGAGCTTAGGAAGGAGCTGCCCTTGCTGGTCAGGAAACGATGATGATTTTCCTAAGTGGTCTGTAAATTTCCAGTTAGTGCTTAGTATCTCAGTTCTAACCCTACCGCAGGGTTTGCTTGTGCATAATAGCCAATGAGCATACCCAGATTTCCAAATGGAAGTTTGCTTTGGGAGCTCCCACAGAGATGGTGGCAATGCGATTCAAAGACTCTGTCTCTCTCTCTTCATCTCTCTCTCTGTCTCTCTCTCTGTCCCCCTCCCTCACTCCCTCCCTCCTCTCTTTCTCTCTGTGTCCGTTTCTGTCTCTGTCTCCCTCCCTCCACCCCTCCCTCTTCTCCCACCCTCTCCCCATCCCCAAACCCTAACCCAAGAATCCAAGTAACTCAATTGCTGAGCTCAGGAAGCTGTTAACTACCCACTGTGTGCAAGTCAGCGGTGTAAGACTTCTTTCATCATAATAAAAACTCCTCAAGGTTGTCATTATCAATTTTTCCTGTGTTTTGCAGATGAAAGAAGCCTTACAGCTAGAACATGATGAAGCATGAACTGGGTCCCATTCTGCCTGCTTCTGTCTGGAGCCAGCCTTTCTTCTTCTCAGAGGCTGAGAGAAGCAGGAAGAGGCAGCAGTGGAAACCATGTGGCTGGGGACCCACTATCTGCTGACGTGGCCCTGATGGTAGCACATGGGCTGGTAACGGCTAGAGTTTACAGTATGGATTAAAAAACAAGCAGGAATTTGAGTGGAGTGTTAGCCGGGCTCAGAAGGTGGGGATCACATGCCTTCCTCAGAGCCTGCTTCTCCGAGGGGCTGAACCCTTGCTTCCCCCCAAAGTTAACACCTGAGAGCCCTGCTTCCCCTCCCCCCATGTGGATATGGCAGCATCAGAATCCAGGGGTTCTAGGAGGCAATTAGGAGACAGAGTCCTCAGACTTGCTGTGGTTTGAATAGGGTTTGTCCTCCCTCCAACTCAGGTTGAGGTTGAGGCCTCAGGGTTCCATGTTGGGACAGGGGCTCAGTGGGAGGTGTTGGGGTCACAGGGACAAAGCCTCATGGACGTACTCAGGCCTTTCATGTGTGCATGAGTTCTCGTCCTTTCAGGGCTGGGCTGGTCCACTGCTGGGGCAGGCAGTTATACAGTGAGCGCATCCTTTTCTCACTTTTTTTTCTTCATACATCCAGTTGCTTTTCTACTTTCTGTGAAAAAAAGTTCTCACCATATATGGTCACCAGATTATGAACACTGACCTCCAGACCTGTGTGCAAAATTAATCTCTTTTCTTTGAATATTTCTCAGTCTCAGGTTACCCATAATAGCAACAGAAAACAGATGAAGACAGTCATCATATGAAAGGAACCCCTGAGAGCTGCCTCAGCCCTTCTGTCACATGAAAAACCAGCACAAATTCATCATCTATTTCATCTAGAGAAAGGACTCTCACCAGACCTTGAATCTCCTTAATGTGGATGTGTAGCATCCTAAACAGTAGGAAATAAACTTCTATTGTCTATAAGGCATCCTGATGGTGGTATTTTGTCAAAGTAGCCTCAACAAACAGGGACATCTTTTCCTTCTTCCTGCTTGCAAGAGTTGTGGTAATTTTTACTTTGTGAATCAGCAATAAATGTTTAAGAGGCTCTTTGAAGATCCTGCCATATTAGCAAAGAAGGTTTAAATATCTCTAAAGGGTATAAGGGATTGAAAGCAAAAGAATTTGGCCAATTATAAGAAGGCCATGCTTTAAGATTGTCTGGTAAACATAGAGTAAAAAATAGGTCAGTTTTTTTTTTTTAATTCATGTTTATGCAAGGCATTCACAACGGTGTGATTACTGGACACCTCAGTCCTAAGTGGAGTGTGCTGCAGACAGAAGGGAGGACTCAGCAAAATGTGATTTGATTTACACACACTCAGCTAAAATATTTCAAGGTAATCTCTGTGAACAGCGCAAAGGCATGGCAGCCCAAGAAAGATGCATGTGCTGCTGACGCTCAGAAACCACCGCTGCGTGGGAGTGCGGACCTCCCCTTGTTTCTTACCAAAGCGTTTTTTTGTTGCTTTCCTATCACAAGAGACTTCCATTTGGATCTGGATTAGTAGCTCGCTTTCAAATGTTGCAATTCTCAGTCCAAGTGTTTCTGACCCTCACTTGATTGAAAAAAGCTAATTGAATTCACTAAGGTTCTATGCCATGTGCCTAAGATTTGGTACTAAAGCCCTTGGACCTGTAGCCACCATTTCTCAGTTAGTGTATTTCTTTAAGGAATCTCCAACACTGAATATAATCTGTGTAAGGGAACAAAGTTGACTTCTATTTGAGGTCTGAAGTTGTTTAATTAGACTCACCCCGAGGAAGGCAGCTTTGTCTTGATTGATTATAGTACATTGCCATTCTTCCAGGGTTGTTCTTGAACTAGGGTGATTTTTAAGACTGAAAGCAGGACACCGTCATCTATTTCTCATCTCTGTCTCAAGAGAGAGGAGATCAAATGGCCAGTAGCTGACTAGCCTTATACTCTGGCTGAATTTTCTGACTCTCAGTGAGTTTCTTATCAAGCTCCTACCATGTAGCTTCCCACTCACCCTTCTCGACTGTGCTGTTGGGCTGAGACCTGGTAGAGTTCTGCAAATGGCTCATCTGCATCACTAAGTGCATAGCCGGGCTTTGCTAATAGGGTTTGCTTGCTGGAGGGAGATCACCAGCCAAGTGGGTAGAGGGGAATGAGCTCTCCATGCTCACTCACTCTAACTACATGATAGTTCATGTTTCTGCTTTGTATTCACATGTCCCAATCCAGCCTCAGTACCCTCAAAGAAATTCAGGCTCCCCCTTTCACAGCTCCAGAGGGGGCCAAACAAGTGGGCCCCAAACCTGCACCTCCCCATCTTCTTTTCTAAATTCTATTCATCTCAGAGTCTTTACTTGTCTCCACTGATTCCGAAAATATAGAAGCTGTAGTTGTATGTTCTGTCTCTATGTCATGAGCCTCTTGAACTTTTTCTATGTCATACATATTTGACTAATTCCAAATATCACATTTTCTGTGTTAATATGACTCGAGGGATTTTGAGTTTCCCATGTGGACTAGGGCTGGTGCTCTTTCTTTCTTTGTAAGAAGGTAAAATGACAGCAAGAGACCTTCTGTTATGGTTGAAATGCATTACTTCCTCCTATTCATATGTTGGAATACTAATCCCTAGCCCCTAAGCATGTGAGCTTCTTTGGAAACAGAGTCATTGTAGATGTAATGTGCTGAGGTGCATCATATTGTAGTACAGTGGGCTCTAAATCCAATGATCACTGTCCTCATAAGAACGGAAAACAATGGGGAGATGGCTCAGTGGAATAAGTGCTTCCCTGACAAGCGCAAGGACCTGAGTTCAATCCCCGGTTCTGCCAAAAGAAAAGAAAAGAAAAAAAAAGAACAGGAAACAAGGCCATATGAAGACAGAGCTGAGACGGCAGTGAGCCAAGCAATGGTAAGAATGGTAAGAGGGGCCAGCTGTCACCAGAGGCTAGAGGAGCACGTGGTACTGATTCTGCTTCTGAGTTCTCAGAAGGACCTACCCTTCCCAGACTTTGGTTTCAGGTTTTCAGAATTGTCAGAAAGTGAATGTCGAAGGCTTCAAGAAGTAGCCCTTTGTTGCAGGAAGCTCATGCAATTCCTTGTAAATTGATTGTGAGTGATGAATGACTAGCAGGAACACCAAAAGAACACTCAGGATTTGGAGGCAGATTTTTTTTATGCCAATGGACACTGGCATAAAAATCATTTCTAAAATATCAGTACCTGATCTCCGCTGGTCTAGGGCTTACATGGGATAAGCAAGCAGGAAGTACAGAGACAGAGTGGCTTGTTGATTAGGAACTGGTTCATACAACGTGCATCATAGTGACCTGCTATGCATCATAGTGACCAACTGTTGCTAAGAGACAGGAGCAGCTGAAACTGGAAAGGAACTGTTACATGGACATCTAAGAAACTGAAGTACACTGGATATATGACTGTAGGGCATTTTCTGCTACAGAATAACCCGCTTGAGCCCTAACACCTGTAAGTTATCAATAAAGGGAGCTGTTCCCATGGCCTGTAACTGACCTGAATGTTGGCCTCCTATTCAGCTGCCAATAAGGTTTGCAGTAGAGCCACACTCCAAGTTGGACCAGGTATCTTCTCCTTAATGGCTCATCAGCAGAGGACCTGTCTTAAGGACTCCCAGCTCCTGAGCGCCTGTAGGATGGGTAGAGGCTTTCTGGCCCTGAGGGACCCCAGTTACCCTTCTTCTTCTGTGTATCTGCCTGCCTTTCCTCTCAGGGGTGTTCCCAGCTACCTGTGCATGCGCATCTCCGAGTCTGGTCCCTCAGACCCTGCTGTATGCTACTCGGTGGTAAATACAAAGCTTTATGTTGGAGCTTTACAAAGCACCATTTGCATATACATCAAGCTGATGGGGAAACAATGGAGTCTATAAAAATTCTCGAGATTTTAAATATTATATAACCTGCTGGCTCCACCTTATCAGGTATTCATAGGAACAAGCTGATCTCTTTTGTCTAGGTGGCCCTCATGTCAAAAGCAATAAAAATTCTACTTGAGAAACACAGCAGGTCCCCAAGTTATGGTCCTTGGCTGGTTTAAATGTCACCTGCTAAATCCTAGACCCTTCTGGCAGTGATCTTAGATTAAATATAATATTTGCCAGGCTGAGACCTGGAACACAAGGCTCTTTTGATGCAATAAATGAAACAAATGTGGCTTGATGCAAAAAAGATGCTATTCTATCCGGACACGTGGAATTCTCTCTCGACAGTGAAAGATAGTCAATTCGAAGAGACAAATAATGAAAACATCTGGGAGTTTGTTGCTTTATAGGTTCCATTTATGTTTCCATTGTAAAGATGCATTTAAAGTCATTTGCAATGCGAAGATCTGAATGCTTGGAGTTCCAGATTTCCTCCCTAATGAAATAATTACTTTCCCCAGCACATCCTGTACTCATTTACATGGTAATGCACAGGTACAATACTGGTACTCTCATCACAAGTCAATACAGCAATCTCCACCTTTCAGGAGGAAGTGTTGACCTTCATTGTTTATCATACAGATGGGCTCTGGAGGGAGCTCACAAGGACATCGTAGTTATCTTAGACTGAAGGGAGTGAGGCATTCTTGAATGTTCTTGCCTTTCACCTGAATTTATCCAGCTTCTTTGAAAAGAGGAAGCTAAAAATGAGCAAGCATTTGGGGTGTGGATTAGGCTAATGGCTTCTGAGAATTTTCTGGGAACTTTGTTTTGTAATGACCACCTGAATTCCTATGACGTAGTTGTGCTTTTAATCAACACTAATACATTATGATAAAAGGCATGAGCTCACTAACACTTTGGAGTGTTTTTGCATTACGCACTCGGTGGGGCATCAATGTGTTTTGGAAATGTGGTTCTCAGCACTGCCTCACATTCTGAGGCCTGTGGTTGGCAAGCAGGGCAGGAGGGGACCTGGTCTCCTGTCCTGGCTCTCTCATCAGTTGGCTGTGTGACCTTGGAGGACTCCATCTTCCGGTGTTTCTGCTTCTTCTCTACAAAACAGGGTAGGATTTGGGAGCTCTGTTCATGTCAGCATACCCTCCCAGGAGTCTGCTCCATGTTCTGGTGCCTGAACCTTTGCATGCAGTGATTCTTAAGTTCCAAAACATGGTTTCTACCTGCTGTGCCCATAGCTGTTCACCCCCACCATCTCTACCTGGGATCAGCTAATGGACATCTCAGTGGGGATTGTTTGCTCCTGTGAACATTGAATTAACTAAGGGAGTTGCTGTCCAAGTGGCAGTAAGGGCCAATGTCTGAGCCCTAGGTTACCCTCTACCCACCATTCTGAGGCTTGGCTGCTGGTCATTGGTGAGGTCATTAATCAACCATCCTGGGTCCACTTTTCCCAGTACTCCTCTGAGAGAAGATTTTGTTGTTCTGTGATTTCCTCTCTGCTACACGCACACATTTAAGTACCAAAATGAATTCCACTGCCCTCTTGTAGTTCATGCTGTGATCCAATTATTTTTTACTGTGGAATAGAGGCAAGTAGCTCTCCTCCACCTGGCTTCCTGGCTGGAGGCAGCAAGTCTTTTATCAGAATCCAAACAGTACAAAGCCAGGATCACAAGATGGTCCCAAGGGCACAGTTCACTCTAGGACGTTTTGGGTTCAATATCCAGAGTAAGACCAGTGCATCTGCTTTTTAACAATGCTGAACACATGTAGAGCAACTCCTGGAGCTTATATTCTCAAACTTTGACAAAATTCATGTGCAGCAACTTAAGAAATGTTGTCCTAGCAACAGCCATTAGAAAAGGAGGAGAAATAAAGGGAATAAGAATAGGTAAAGAAGAAGTTAAATTATCACTATTTGCAGATGACATGATACTTTACTTGGAAGACACCAAAAATTCCACTAAGAAACTACTAGAACTGATACAGAAATTCAGTAGCATAGTGGGATACAAAGTCAATACTCAAAAGTCAATAGCATTCCTCTACACAGATAACAAGTACACTGAAAGGGAAACAATAGAAACAATACCTTTTACAATAGCACCACGGAAAATGAAATACCTTGAAATTCAATTAACCAAGGAAGTCAAAGAACTTTTCATGGAAAATTACAACACCCTAAGAAAAGAGATTATAGAGGATTTCAGAAAATAGAAAGATATTCCATGCTCCTGGATAGGAAGAACCAACATAGTGAAGAGGGTCAAACTCCCAAAATTGCTGTACAGATTTAATGCAATCCCTATCAAACTGCCACCAACATACCTCCCAGACTTAGAGAATCGTTCCTAAAATTTATTTGGAACCACAAACGACCTAGAATAACAAAGGCAATCTTGGCCAATAAAGACAAGGCAGGAGGCATCACAATTCCTGAATTGAAATTATACTACAAAGCCACTGTGATGAAATCAACAAGGTATTGGCAACGAAATAGACCCGAGGATCAATGGAATAGATTAGAAGATGCAGAGGCATCTACGATCACACTCAGCCATCTGATCTTTGACAAAGGGGCCAAACAAGCTTACTAGAAGAAAGATAGCCTCTTTAACAAATGGTGCTGGAAAACATGGCTTTCTACATGCTGAAAACTAAAACTTGACCCAGCTCTATCACCATGCACTAAGCTAAAGTCAAAATGGATTAAAGATCTAAACATTGTAACAGAAACACTCAATCTCCTGGAAGAGAAAGTAGGAGGAACTCTTGAAAACATAGGGGTAGGTAAAGAGTTTGTGAACAAGCATATATTTGCATGGGAAACACGAAATAATCAACAACTGGGATCAATACTTCTTGAGGAGTTTTTGCACATCAAAAGAAATTGTCAACAAAGTGAAAAGACAACCCACAAATTTTGAAAAAGTCCTAACTAATAAGCAATCAGACAAAGGTTTGCTGTCTAGAATATATAAAGGACTAAGATATAACAGGGCCCTCAAATTTAAAGACCCAATTCAGAAATGGGCATCTGAGATGAATACACACTTCTCAGAGGATGAAATTAAAGAAGTGAATAAATATATGAAAAAATGTTCCACATTGCTAGCCATCTGTGAAATGCAAATGAAAACAACACTGAGATACCAACTCACTACAGAAAGAATGGCTATCATAAGGAAATCAACCAATAACAAATGTTGGAGAGGTTGTGGGGAAAAGGGAACACTTCTCCACTGCTAGTGGGAATCTAGACTGGTACAACCACTGTGAAGATCAGTGTGGAGACTCCTCAAAAGTGTAAGACTGGAAATCCCATTTAAGCCAGCTATCCCCTTACTGGGAATATTCCCGGAGGAAATGAAAACATTATATCATAGTGATATATGTGTACCTATGTTTATAGCAGCACAATTTATGATAGCAAAATCTTGGAAACAAGCAAGAAATCTGTCACATGAAGAATGGTTGAAAACAATGTGGTATTTCTATATAATGGAGTATTACTCAGCTACAAAGAATGATAAACTCGAAGTATTTATTTATTTATTTATTTATTTATTTATTTATTTATTGCTGAACCAGGGATTGAACTCTGGCCCTTGTGCTTGCCAGGGAAATACTTATTCCACTGAGCCATCTCCCTGGCCTAACTTGAAGCATTTATATTGAAGTGGATGCCACTTGAACATATGCTCATAAGTGAAAGAAACCAGACACACGTGCAAATACCATATAGTCTCCCTAGTATAAGAAGACAAAAGAAAAAAGAAATGTACAACAACAACTAAACACAACTGAGTCAGATAGGGCAAACTTAACGGCATATGCTGCAGGGTACTAATCAGCTTTTCTTCTAGATGGTTAACAACCTAGGCGCACAGATTGAAGAGCTGCAAGGCCAGCCAATATTTTGTCTCTAGCCTTTCAAGGTCAGAGAAGACTCAGGGCATAGGAGAACCTGTACTGTAACATCATGAAACTCAGTTGTGCCCCAAATTTTCTGATCAAGGAGATTATGGAGGAAAGAGACTGATGATCTATAGTATACTTGGGAGAGTCACATGGAGAGAAAACTTTCTCTCAGGCTCTCACAGAGAGCAAACTGGTCAAGCATTGGCTGTGACTCATCCACATGGATGACACAGACAAAGGATCTACAGAGTATGGTACAGGATTACAAGATAAACCCTGAGGGGACTTCACTGACCTCATCAGAAACAAAAGCTACATCTTTTGGTATATAGGTCTTGATCTATCTCGGTCTTAACCATCCAGCAAAGTATAAAAATCCAGAAAAGTATAAAAACGAGGTATATAATGTGGGGCCATAATAATAAGTGGAGCTGTAAATGGCTATAGTCAACAACTTCTTCATGTAACTCACTATTATTGTGGAATGCTGCATTGAGTTGGATTGTGTCGCCGAGTTCAGGCACCTAAATTGGTTTAATAACAATGGAGTGTCCATCTTTGACAGGTCTAGACAAAAAAAAGGGGGGGTTACAAAAGAAGAATCATGATGTGTGTGTGTATAAACAGTATAGTTCGGATAAATATGCTGTGCTTCTGCATAATTCTATGGGAAGCAAGATTTGCATTAATAGTGGTTGGACAAGATATTATGTCAACTCCTAGTACTTTGGACAACCACTAGGAAAATAACAAGGTAGAAAGTATTAATTATTGAATCTGTGATATAATTAATGTATAAAAAATAAGTAAACAGTTACACTTTCTTAATTCACTGATAAGAGACATGTGCTATAATAATGTCTGTAAGTATAATATCATGTATGTACCTTGTACGACACCAAAACATTATGAAAACAGTTTGCAATGTATTAATTTATCAAATCTGTTCTGTTAATTTGTCTTGAAACTGTCTCATTGGTATTTGTACTTCAATAAAATAAAATAAATAAAAAAAAAGAAATGTTGTCCTTTTCCACCCTGCCTTTTAGCCTAAAGTTATTTTTATTTGCATAAACTGTATTTCATGATAATTGTATGCTGATGATTTTGATGACTGTTAGCTTGCTATACACATAACATTTACCTTCTTTCAATGAGGATTATTGTTCTCAGCCATGTGTTGACCACTGTCAATATTATGTAGCAAATATTTTCTTCTCTTTAAATTACTATGTGCGTGATAAACGACAGGTACATTCACTGTGGGGTGTTGGCATGGACACACATCTCATCTTGGTCCTTTTGACTGCCCCTTCTTTCTCTTTCTTTTTGTCTCTCCTTCCACAGGTATAAATCTAACTTTTTGACAAATTTTTGACAACTTTGTAAATTATTTATCGACTAACTATATCACAGGAGTGTTTAGACTTCATCATTCTTCTTAAATAGTAATAGCATCAATAATGCTGGCAACTGTAATTTCAAACTGAAGCTAAGTTTACTAGGAGTTTTGCTAATTCAAAGGAGAATTGAGGCAATTTTTCTAAGTGTTTACAGAGTTTCTTTACTAATCAGATTTTCTAAATTTGTTGATTCTTTCTCACATTCTATGAGTCCTAGAATATTATTAAAACTATACAGTATAATTTTAAGTTGTGTGGGATGCAATGAAATACCTAGGGATAAATATAGCAAACTGTTTGAATTCATTGTGTACCAAAGTTTGCAAAGTAACTTGTTGAAAAAAAGAAAGAAGATAGAAACTATGTACATGGAGCAGAAAAGTCAGTGTTGTTAGGGTGCCAGTTTCCCCCAAACTGACCTATAACATTTATGTACTCTTAATCTCTGTCTATATATTTAATCATAGGGAGCTTATAGATGGTCCATTCCATAATTATTTAAATTTTCTTTAAAATTTTCATTAGTAATTTTGTGGTTTTCTGTGTAGAGGTCATATGTTTTATTATTTTTAAAACCATTGTGAATAACATATTTAAACATTTTTCTCTTCTCTCTTTTTCTTTTGATATATATATATATATATATATATATATATATATATATATATATATATATATATATATGAAATCAAACACAGGACCTTGCATTTGCCAGGCAGGTACTTATGTTGCTGAGCTATATCTGTAGCCCTAAAGTTCTTACTTTCTTATCATCTGGTGCTACTGTAGCACCAGGCAAACTTATTAAATACATTTGTTAATTTTGATACTATCGTTTCAGATGTTTTTAAATTAAAAAAATCATGTTGTAGAATGATGAAAGGACAGCTTGTTTTTCTTCAATCATTACATTTAAATATTTTTTATTTCTTAGTGATCTAAAATTAATGTAAAATATTTAACAGCTGTGATTATTATGATTTATATCTAAAATAGCCCCCAAAGGCTAGCTGGGTCACAGGCTTGCTCTCTGACACAGAGCTTGGGCTTTGGTGGGCTATCAGACCACTTTCTCCATGGCTTACCCCGCAGACCCACAGAACTCTTGGATTCCAGGGCTGTTATAGTGGGGCCTCTTAGGAGGAAGGGACTCACGGGGGAATGTGTGGCCATGGGGACTGTAGCAGATCCCCAGGCCTTCTTCGCGGGCTGTGTCTCTCTCTGGCTGCTGGCTGTCACAGAGTCAGCAGATGCTTCTGTCACACGTGTCCACCATGATGTCTGTGTCTCCCCATGGACCTACCTGCAAGCCATGGAGCCACCTGGCTATGGACTGAGACCTCTGACTCCACAAAGCAAAGTAAATCTTCCCTCCTTTAAAATTTTTGTTCTCAGGCATCTTATACAGATGTGGACCACTGACCCAGAGCATAACAGCCTCCAGCCTTTTTCCTGATGAAAGGACAAAGTTATCAATATTTCACATAAAGAACGGGTGTGCACTATAAGCATGTTGTGGATAAACTTTATCAAATTAAGAAATATTCCATCAGCTAGCAGTTTCACCATAAAATATTTTAAATTTTAACAAGTGCTTTTCTGTGTCTACCAAGGTAAGCATATGTTTTCCCTTTTTAGTCTGGTAATATTGTTAAACTCAAGGATTATATTGTCTTGGGCTTAATGGATGTAGCATTCTTGCCAAATTCTGTTGGGATGTAGTCATTTTTTAATATGTCTCTAGCATTTAGTTGTTGGATTCTTATCTTCCATTTTTCTATTGGTAATCAGAACTAAATTATAATTTTACTCTTTTATAATGTCCTGACAGAATTTAATATCAAAGTCATATGGGTTTTCTAAAGCAATTACGTTTGTTTTCTCATTATTTTCTAGAAAGCTTTATACAAGATTGCTTGTGTTTCTTTTTACTATTTTATTTTAGTTCCTATTTTTTTAGGGAAGGGGCTATAGGGTGCTCAAGGTCTCATACTAGATCGGATTCATAGTGATCCACCTGTTTACAGCCTCCTAAGAGCATAATTACAGGCAAGCACCACCACCACATCCAGTCTCAATTGCAGTCTCAGTGTGCCCTGGGGGTAGGGCCAGTCTAGCAGTCTAGCAGGCCCAGGGATCCGAACCTCTGGCTATGTGCCTGCTTGCAGATGCTTTAATCCTGAGCTATTCAGCCAGCCCTTACAGTTTTATTATAAAGAGAGAAAAAAAAATACAATAAAAAGGGGATGATATTTCTTCATTAAATATTTACAAAAATTAACTTGTGAAGTTAAGTAACTCTGGAGTCCTTTAATAAATATATGTAACTATTCATATTTTCCATTTTCTGTGTCTTATCTCTTGTTTTTGGCCATATTTTTTTAAAATTCTTTTTTAAAAAGAGTTTCCTGTTTGTTTGTTTATTTATTTATTTTGCAGAACCAGGGACTGAACTTGGGCTCTTGTGCTTGCCAAGGAAGCGCTTATTCCACTGAGCCATCTCCCAGGCCCCTTGGTAATATTTTTTGTGATTCTTTTTGTGTTTTATCTGAATTTTTATAGTTTGAAATATTCTTCAAAAATTTCCATACTCTCTTTATTTTTAATGTTTGTAGATCTTTCTTGAGATTGGTATTTATGTAGTCCCTCTTTTTTCTTGCTTATTCTTGTCAGAAATTTTGCTTGTCTTATGAAATGACACAATTTGCTTTTGTGATGCTTTTTTTTTCAACTTGCTTTGTTCTTCCTTTTCTAACATTCTGGAACTGGGGAACAAGCGTGGACGAGTGTGACATCCACTGGGCTGGACTCTGGCCTGCACAGTGTTGTCCTGTTGTGCCTTTCTCATTGTGCCCCTTCACCTCCACCACCTGCCTGTGGGGACTCAGGTCCACAACGTTTTGTTCTTCGGCCCTTACCTCTTTGATTATTCCTAGTAGTTAATGGAAAGTGAAATAAAATGCTTTGGGTCCTGCGTCCAACAAAGTGAAGCTCTCCTACTTGCTTCAGGGAGCCAAGGGCAGACCTTTCCACCATGAGGCTCTTGCAAACAGTCCCTACCACGAGGGCTTCCCAGCAGCAATGGAACAGATCTTTAAATTTTTGGCTCTGGAAGGCACTTTTATAACTGGAAAAACTATTAAGATTCTCTATTGGGTACCCATGGCTGTGTAAGACGCTCTCTCTCTAGTCCGTCTTATAGGAGAAGGAAAACTTCTAAATTTACTAACCATATTAATAGGAAAATTACACACAAAGTCCCTTCCACATTTTCCTACTGGAGAGCAGGTTACCTCTTGAGAGGATTCTCTTTATCTAGAGACTTGCCATTTATACTATGGCTTAGTCAGTAGAGGGTTTGCTTATGTGGAGAAAGAAAATCACCATCATTAACTTCATTTGGGATAATATTTTTTGAACACATAGTGTGCGCTAGGCTACCTAATGGAGATACCCACTGTCTCTCCCTCTCCCTGTCACTCTCTCTGTCCCTTTTCTTCTCCTTCTCCCTCTCCCATCCTGAGAAACTCTCAGTCCACCTGAGAATCAAGCCAAACACACCATACCTGTGGTCAATGCAAGGTAATAAGAGCAATAAACAGAAATCCACAGAATGCTGGAGAAGCCTCACTGCTAAGGCTTAGGGAGGAAGACTGGAATAACGGGCACCTTCACGAAACAAGTAAGAACAGTTTTGCTGAGAAACCAGTACCTGCAAAGCCCCAGCGCACCAGGATAGTTTGTATGCATGAGAAGCTTTCACTTCCTGTGTGCCAAAGTACCACCCACACACCCACACACACACACACACACACACACACACACACACACACACACACACAGCTTGACATCCTTCCTCTGTGCATCCAGTAGAGTGGAGCAGGGCTGTGATGCCAGCAGCACTCAGCAGTTCCTTGGAGCTGGTTTCTTTGTTCCAGAGAGCTAGGCTGTCTGAGGACCAAGCTCTTGTTCTACATAAATGCATGGACCAGGGAGTCTGTCATTCCTTTTCAGAAATGGAATTGCCATCCTCTGAACTAGATGTGTCATCGTAACATGAAATGGACTGCCAAGTGCTAGTGATCCAGCCCAAGCAGGAGGGACCATTCCAACTCCACTTTTAGAACAGTTGTAATTGGATTGGCTGCAACTGTCCATGCTGCCCACAGTGGGGTGAGGAAAAGCCAGTGTGCACATCAGTGAAGTACAAAAAGACATGCTTCCTCAGTGCAAGGAAAAACCCTGTTTCCTACACATAAAAGGCCTGTCTGTTCACATGAGAGGAGCAGAGGCCTGTTCTGTGGGAAGCACGTTGTGCAGGGTGAGGCAGGTCACTTGCCCTGGGGGGGCTGGCCGGGCCCCCACTCAGCCAAAGCAGCTGCTTGTGAAGAAAACAGACACAAGCCCTTTTCCTTCCTGTGGGCATCCCCAGGCTTTCCTCCTCCTACACGATACTGTTGAGTTAGCCAGGCTCTGGAAGGAGAGAGCACAGAAGACAAAGACAGCTATTGGAGGGACAGATGCTCCTGCTGTGAACCAGACCTAAAGGCCTAAAGGCCACACAAATGCTCAAAGAGTAGCGCCTGGGATTGATATTCTAAATAGGTAGTGATCACCTAGAAAGACTCAAGAGAGTTACTAGCCCTGCCCGCAATGGGAAGAGAGCCTGTCCCATAAAGCAACCCCCCAACAGGAAGAAACCTCGTCCCATATTCATGCCCCCTTACTCCATGACTCACTTCCCCATTTGGTCCTGGCCTAATCAATTTTACCTGAGTGATGGTACTTGTAGTCCCATTGGTTAACCATAGTTGTGTTCCACCTCTTGTCCACCTAAGCGAGTTTCCATTCTCTCCACCTTAGTCCTACATGGTTCTACACTATAAAAGTCCCTGAAAGAGACAGCTTCCCCAGCCAACCCAATTGGCTCCTTCTCTGACAGAAGGTTTTCTTTCCAATAAAGTTTTACCCTCAACCTCTGTCTGTTCCTAAAATTCATTCTTCAGTTTTAGAGAACACGAACTCAACCAGGTCAGGTTGGGAATTTTACTTCCCTGTATCAATACTGGCCGGCCCTTCCTCCTCCTTCCCTCTTCCTCCTCCCTCCTTAGTTTTCTTTTCTTTTCTTCTTCCTTCCTTCCTTCCTTCCTTCCTTCCTTCCTTCCTTCCTTCCTTCCTTCCTTCCTTCCTTCTTTCTTTCTTTCCTTCTTTCTTTCTTTCTTTCTTTCTTTCTTTCTTTCTTTCTTTCTTTCTTTCTTTCTTTCTTTCTTTCTTTCTTTCTTTCTGCCTGCCTGCCTGCCTTCCTTCCTTCCTTCCTTCCTTCCTTCTTTCCTTCCTTCTTCTTCTTTCCTTCCTTCCTTCCCTTTCTCCATCTTTCTTTTCTGTGTTTGTTGCTGTTCTAAAAATAGCTTTTATATGTATTAATGAAACCAGCTCAAAGCTTTCCTAAGGCATATATTTCCTAAGTCACACTTTAACCTTTGGAAGAAAAGAGATCTCCTTGAAATTACTATTTTTTTCTGACTCTCATTAACTGGGTAATGTGGCTATAAATACTAGTGATTTTCAATCCAGGGATGCCTTTCTCACCACGAGGTTGTAGGTTGTTTCTATAAAGAGAAATTGCTGATGGCTTGTTTTCCTTGGCAGGCTGCGGGAGGAGAAGAACGTGACACCTTGCTCCAGGGTGCCTGCCAGGAGTGAGTGTGTGATGACCAACAAGTGCTTGTAAATCATCTACCCCAGCGCTGCATGAGGGATGACACTGTCCTGGATCAGTGTTGTGCACAGCGTGCGCACCCTGGGTCATAGACTTGCAGACTGGCATCGCATTACTGGCTATCAAAGCTTAGCCCCTTATTTTGTGTGCTAGCTGTGTGACTCTCTGGCACTTACCTGTCTTCTCAGGGTCGGGGCTGCAGTCAGAGGTGCCCCACTCCCAGGCACCTGGCATGTCCTCGATGCTTAGCACAGTTTCCTTCCTGTGTGAGCTTTCCTGACAAGCATACCCAGGACATTTTGTTCTGACACTGTCCCAGGAGCAGTCGCTGCTTCAGAGGGTTTAGATATGAAAGGACTTAGCATCAGCAAGGACATAAGGAGACCCTCTTGGAGAATTCACAGGGCTGAAGAGTTAGTCAGAAGGTTCGCTGCTGGGAGAAATAATTTCTTTCTGCTCTTAGACCAAGAGTTGGTGAGAAGGAATGAGTGCAGGCAGCATGGTGAATGAGGGGACTCAGAATCCTCCAGTGAAGCCCTCTTATGTGTCAGAAAAACAGCACTGGGCTCCTGCTTCTTCATCCCTGGGATTTGCTGCATGGCATGAGAACCAGAGAACAGTTATATGTTGGGAATTGCTAAGCTCATCTTTAATTTGAGCCTATTAGCCTGAAAATTTAGTTCTTTGACATTTTCCAGGTGTACTCTGTACCGAGGCAGTTCTCAGGGGTGGAAATGGGGCAAGATTTCCCACCGCGTCGATCAAGGGAGAGGATCAAGGCCCTGGAAGGCAGGGCCTCCTCCACCAGGCAAGTTTGAGTCCTGTGGGTCTCCAGCTGCTCTCTTTGGGAGCCTGGTGGCCACAGGTGTCCCCACACCTCACTCAGCCTCTTAATACTGGTGATTCTGTTTGAAAATATTCCCTAGTATGCTGGTCACTTTCCTGTCACTTGGGCAACATATCCAACACCCACGACTTGAAAGAAGAGAGGTTTACAAGAACACTATTTCCAGTGGGTTCAATTCATGGCTTCAAGGCAGAAATGACATGGTGGAAGGCTGTAGCAGGGGACAGCGGCTCCACGCATGACAGCTGGGAAGCAAGAGAGAGGGAGAGGCCATGGGCAAACTGGCCCCCTGCAGGCCGTGCTTCTTGTGACACCTCTCTACCAGACAGGACCCACCTCCTATGGGTGCCTTCAGCTGTGAACTCATCAATAAATTGATTCCTGAAAGGTACAGCATCTCACCATCCCATCACCTCCCCAGAGCCCCACTCTGAACACACGGGACTCCGGGAGGATGCTTAGATAGGTATCCTAGCCTCTTTGGAACTGAAGCATGCCCTGGGGGCTCTGCCATCACCAAATGTGTGAATCCGCACAGAGATCCACATTTCCTTCATTTGGTGACAGCTCTCACTTTAGTCTCTGCCTTCCTGATTTTGTGTATGATTTACCCACACACGATAAAATTATTATTTGTAGTGTGATTGTGGCTGGTGTACTCGAGTGGAGTAGAACAGGGCTGCTGCTGGCAGGGAAGGACCATCTCCAGGAGTCTCAGGTGGCCACACAGCCTGGGCTGGCTCCATTGTCTCAGTCTCTGTTCTTGGCCCGTCAGATGGCCATGGTCATGGTGGTCAGGCCACAGCAGGACTGGTGGCACGTAAGGTGATGTGTGGAGCAGCTGGGCTTTGTGTCAGGCCGCGGGTGTGTGAGTGTGGGCTGAGTGTGTGTGTTACTCAGCATGACGTGTGAACAGATGTCAGTGTGGGTGCATGTGAGCGTGTATGTGATACATGCAAAGTGTACTAGATGCACTTTCCAAATCTTAGAAGAATTGGGGTTTTATTAAAAAAAAATGAAACAAATGTCGCAGTCAATGTGGAGAAGAGACTTGCACCAGGCAGAAAATCAGCTGCAACTTGTGAGGATGCTGTCTTCAGAGTGGCCTCCTTGGGGATGCTGAGGGTCTCCCCAGACACACTCCAGACCTTGGTGCCTGCATTTCCCCAAGATCTTGGAGAGACTCCCCACTTGGCTTCTCTGACTGCAGAAGATCTTCCCTTCTCTGGTGAAAGGTGCTCCATAGCCCCTCTGTGCTGTGCCCGGGCCAGGCTTTCGGATGGGTCCAAGTTCTCCTGAGCTCATTGCAGTTCTCACTTGGCCCAACATCCTTGCTGTACCCTCTATGAGCACAACACAGCTGCAGGCATGTTGAAGCTGTAGTTTTTCCAGAGGCCCTAGAGACCTGGCCTGTGGCAGTCTCAGCAGCTGAATCAATGCATTGTGCTCTTTAAAGACTGGTCAGGAGACCACGATGTGACCTTGAGCACAGGTGCTATCACACCATTGTGTATTCAAACACAGCCAAGGCATGAAGCAAGATTCAGGGCAAAGCTACAAGATGCAGGAAAGGGCTGGCAGGGGAAGCATGCTCCCCTTTGGGCTTGGGCAGCAAAAGGCAAATAGTCCTGGATCTAGGGTGGCCAGAGCCAAGCCCACTCAGGAAGGAATGCATGTTCTTTGGAAGCATGTGGAGGCGTGTGTGGTAGTGTGCACCTGTAATCCCAGCACTCTGGGTGGCGAGGCAGGAGGGTTGCAAGTTTGGTCCTAACTGAGGCAACTTAGGGCTTATAGCAAGTCCCTGACTCAAAATTAAAACAAACAAACAAACAAAATAAATACATAAATAAAAAGGACTGGGAATATTACCCAGTGCAAAGGGCTTGCATTGGATTCAACCTCTGGTATCACAGTAATGACAAGAAAGAGGGAGAGGAAAGAGGTAGATAGGGAGAAAGGGAAGGAGGAAGAAAGGAAGGAAGGAAGAAAGGAAGGAAGGAATAACTGAAGGAAGGAAAGAAAAAGAAACATTGATATACAGTTCAGATTGTTTCTCAGAAAAGACATAGCTGTTGGTAGATTGTGAGTTTGTAAAAAGAGTCTTTAAATAATATATTTTTTTCAAATCAGAGTGTCCAGCTTGCAATACACCATTGTGTACCAGTCACATTGAAAATGTGTTATGGCAAGAATTGTGCATAAGTCAAGGGTTAAACAGATCTTGGCTTCGGTTTACAACAGAAGGCCCATTATTTGCTTCCGCTCAAGATCATAGACTTTTAGCATTAAATATGTGTTAACAACCACAGGCTTCAAAGATTTGGGCTAAATTAATTCTGTCTTTATATTGCAGGCTATGTGCCAAGGTGCTAATTTTACATCTTACCAGTCCCAAGGAGGAGGGCAACTTGTGTCTCCATTATGAGACCTGAAAGGTTGATTGAGGAAGAAGCTCTGTTGGAGGCTGAGTGCATGAAGGGAGGAGCAGAGAATCCAGAGTTCTTCGGTGGTGTTATGGCCTGTTTGTATAAAAATTGTCAGGATTTCTCCCTTAGAACCTGGTGTGTTTGATTCAGGACTTGATTCAAATAATGGAGGGTGTGGTCCTTCCTGAAAAGAATCTGAACTCGGGGGTCCTGTGTGCAGGAAGGCGAGGTGCTGGGCATCTGTCACAAATTCACAGACCTCCCTTTGGTTGGACAGCAATAGCAGCAGCAATAGCAGTGACAACAGATCGCATCCTAAGTCACTGACATCCCCATCACTTAAAACTTCCCAGCATGTAAAAGCACCACTGTGGTCACACAATGCTGAGATCTTTTTTTGTCTGTCCTAGGTGCCTGACAGGTTTTGGGTCCAAATGCCACCCAAAAGCCTCCTGTGTTCAGAAGGGAGCCTTTGGAAAAAAAAATGATCCACATAATTAAGTAGTTAAAAAAAATGGTGGGTACATTCATTTCCTGGCATGTTACATTCTGCTCCTGGTTTTTGAAAGCAAGATGCTCCACTAAAGCAAATTTGATGAAACAAAATTGAGAGGAGACAAATTGCCCCCAAAGGGAAAAGGAGAAGCCTAGAAGTCCTATCTAGTTTCAGGAAGCAGTGTGCAGAGTTTTTAATGTAAAGTTCAGGACCAACAACTTAAAGATCAACAGAAGTGAAATATCAGACCAGTGCAGCAGGTGGGAAAATCCCATCTTTTATTTTGGAAATGAGATGTTTCCTCTGAGGGCTTCAGCACAAGGCAGGGTTTCATTCCGGGTCCTCTCAAGTTCATGCTGGATGATTCTAGAGCCAAGCTGTTCCCTGAGCCAAGCTGTTCCCTGAGCCTCCATGTCAGTTACCTGCACAGGCAAACATCTTCAGAGCAGAGCCTGTGCCTCCAACATAGAAAGTATGCAGTGAAATGCCACATGCTCTAAATTTTAAGAGTGCCCACAAACTTCCCAGCTAATTTTCTCTTTTTTTGCATGGCATGTCTGAAGAGCTAAAGGGAAAAAGCTCAAGTCAGCTCCTAGGGAGTCAGAGAGAAGAGGGACACTGGGTGACTCAAGGTGTAGGTGTTAGTGGTCTCTATTGTCTTGCAAATCATGAAGCACTCAGGCTGTACAAAGGAAATTTTGTTCTTGCTCATTAAATTTGGAGAATTAAAAAGGGTCATACTCACCATAGAGCTGCAGGGGAGGTACTGCAGCTGGCAGTCTAACTGTGAAGCCTAAGGGTCAGGGATGGGAAGATCCACAAATTCCCACTGTAACAGGGAGGCAGGGAGAGGGGCGTCCCTCCCCCCAGTTCTACGCAGGCCCTGGATGGATTGGGTGATGTCACCAAACATTTTCACTGCCACATCTTGGAGTTTAAGCACACACCTGGATGTCACCTGATCTTGTCTAGCTGACCCCTGGCTTTGGGCACAGTGAGAAGGTGGTATGTACCAGAAGGCCATAGCAGAAGTCTGTCCCTAAGAGCAGAGTGGACCCAATATTTGGCTCCTAGGAATTCCTCCCCATTGGACAGGAGGAGAGTTCAAGCTTCAGCCAAGGGGGCAAGGCTGAGTATGGCCTCCACTTCCAGAACTGAGCTTGTCCCCAGCAGAAGTCAGAGCCTTTGGGCAGAGCCCCTCCTCTCTGAATCATCAGCCAATCAGAGCCCTTCCTATAGAACAGAGGTTCTTAGGGGAGTTTTATGGACCTTTTTGTCAATTCAAGGCACCATTGTTGGTGGGGGAGAGGTAGAAGTAGAGATAGGGTGCTCAGAGCCCTTCAGGGCTGTGTGTCCATTGCAGAATCATTGCAGAATAAGATCTGTGGAGCTCCCTGGTGTCCCCTCGCATGAGCTGTGCTGTATTCACTGGTGTGAAAGGTTTCCTGTGCACCCTCTCGTCCTCTAACACACAAAAACTGGAAAAAGCATCTTCATCTTCAGGTCCACGGTGGAGAAAATAGTGTCTGACATGCCCTTGATTTGCGCTGCGTTTTTATGAGCAGCCCAACCTCCCACCTGATTTATTTCATCCTAAGACTTATCCTTCTGTCAGCAAAGAATAAATCACACCACCACTGTTAAGGGCCCCAAGCACCTGGAATGGTTGGGTGAGGGGCAGGCCCTCAGTTCAGTGTTCATCAATAGAAGAAGACTATTTTCCTCTTCATTATAAAAACAAATTGGTTTTCTCTAATTCAATGAACAAAAGGAAATAGATAGCAAATAGCTGCAGTTGGGCCTCTGAGGCACCGGTAGGGTTTGCTTGCAGGACCGAGGTCCCTGGGTGGTTTCTGTGCTGATGCCCACACTCCAGTGCCTGAGGAGAAATAGTGCTGCCCGAAGCTAGGGCCACTGTCACAGTAAGGGAGAGGGCCACAGGAAAATCAGGAAGAGGTCCCAGAACACCAAAGGCTGCACAGGAGAGTGTGGGCTGGGAGATCCCAGACAATCAGGGGTCACCACGCTCATGTCACAGAAACACCATGAGCCGGGGGTTATAATGCCCACGTATAATCCCAGCACCTGAGATGCAAAAGGAGGGTCTCAAGTTCAAGGCCAGCTTGCACTGGGATTGTCTGAAAAAAATAAAAAGAAGAAATAAAGAAAAGACATTCCTCTTACTTCTAGGTAGGATTTGTTAATATGCCAAACCACAGAATTACCTCAGCATTCTGAGTTACAAGTTTTCTTGCAACTTTCCTAGAATTACCTAACTAAATATTGAACTCTTCTAGAGCCTTTCCACCCCTTTTAACTGAGAAACCCTGGATTTCCCTTGGTGTATGTCCAGAGTAAATAAAATCTGGAAGGCATAATAAATACTGTTAAAGGGAAAGAATCTATTCAAAGGAAAGAAACCACTGAGGGAAAGGGCTGAGGGAAAAGACAAAAGAAAGAAGGAAGGTGCTATGGTTTGTGTCTAGTTGTGTCCCCAAAGCCTCAGGCGGTCATGGGGCTGCTTTTAGAGTTTGTGACTGATTATTGTGGGTGTGCTGCACCTGCCCTGGGCAGGTAATTTGCGTTACAATGTAAGGCAGGAAGAGAAGCTAAAGGCTTTCGGAGCTGCTCCTCCTTCCTTTGCCTCTCTGGTTCTTTACCACCTCCAGGAAAGGTTGCCCTCTGCCCTGTGCCTCTCTGCTTTAGAGCCAGCAGAGTACAGACTGAAACCTCCACTAACTGTGAGCTAAATAAACCTTTCTTTCCTTCATTTTGAGTGTTGGGTTTTTGTCCCAGTGTGGAAAGAAGAGTAACTGAGACAATTGCTCACTTGTATAATTGTGCTGCTGAATTCTGCTGGTCTATTGAAAAGAGCAGTTAATGCTTACATTGTTTTCTTTTCTCCTTTTAAATTTCTGATAACTTTTTTTACATCAATTTTGCATATTTATATCTGCCAATCGAACCAACTAATTTGAAAACAACATTGTGCAATATAACTACCACTGTTGAATTCTTATTATTTTACTTAATAAGAATTAATAAAATTGTGTAACATTTCTAATTTTTTATGATATTTTATTCTCTTTAAAAAATGAAGTCAGCAACCCAGCTCAGCCTGTTCACGGTTGTCTCAGCATGTGCAAGCTGCTATAACACAAATAACCCAAGCCAGGTGGCTTGCAAACCCAGAAGTATGTTTGCCAGTGCCTTAGAAGCTGTGAACCCAAAAGCAGGCTGTTCTCATTCTTACCGTCTTGTGAAGACGGTTGTCTCACTCTAATCTCACAAGGTAGACAGAAAGCACCAGGGTCTCTCTGTTGCCTCTTCCATTTGGGTCACTAACTCTAGTCATCTGGGCTACATCCCTAACACCTGTTCTCTCCAAAGACTCAGTTTCCTGACACCATCACCCAGGGAGTTAGGATGTCAATGTACGAATTTCAGTGGGGGAACAAATAGTGAGACCAGAGCAACACAGGAAGTTCATGGTGAATTTCTAGAGGAAGAGACTCATAATTTCTTGACCATCTCCTGAGGCACTGTGCCTCATGCAGCATTCCAGGAGACACAGTTGTGCTACTGCAGGACCTGTAGGCTACATGACATATGGGAAAGGGAGGAGTAGAAACAAAATTGCTGGTGCTGATGGGGAGCTGCCTGGCCTGTGAGACTTCTGAGAGGAAGTGATGTCATTTCTGAATAGTGATGAAAAATAGGCAGAACCACGTGATAGCCAGAGAGCTAGTACAAGGCAGAGATCCTGTAAGAGAAGGGCCAGCAGGAGTGAAGACGCTGCGATTCAGATGCATCTCACTCTTGGACTGGTCTATGTGTCTCGGTTACTTTTCACTCATTGCTGGGACAAAATACCTGACACCCCAAATTAGGAGGAGGAAACGTCCATTTAGGCCACAGTTAGTGGAGGTTTCAGTCCATACTCAGCTGGCTCCAGTGCCACACATGGAGGAGGGCAGGCATTCCTCGTTGGGGAAAACAACAAAGAGCAAAGGGAGGAGCAGCAGCTGTGGCTTCGGGCAATTCCCCCTCCCCTCTGTCCTCATTGACTATAAAGACTGGGGCTCCTCTGAGAAAATGGAATGCTCCTTGCTTCCTCAATTCCCTTTTATATCCTTTAAGTGATGAGTCACCCTGAGGTGGGGCCTCCATGCCCTAGGGTGTGGAATTGCTGAGCCCATTTAGCTAAGCTTTTAACTTCTCAAGTTGACACGATATATCAACTACTAAAGTAAATAAAGGAGTGGATGGAATGAATGAATGAATGAATGAATGAATGAATGAATGAATGAATGAAATGAATGAATGAATGAACTCATGCACAGCTGGAGGTGGACAGGTGAGCAACGAAGTCATCCTGCAGGCACTGGAACTGGAGCATCACTGTCCCTACGAGACTGCATCCAGCCCACATTGAATGATTCCTAGCACCAGCCTCCCATCATTTCTCCAAAGCCTATTTTTCCCGGAGTGAGCTCCTAGGATGACCAGTCTCATCCCTGCTAGCTTATCAGGGGAGTGCAGCACAGGGGCAGCGGTCCTGCTCATGCGGGATGAGCATCCAACCAGAGGGTTCTGCAAGGCCAGTGAAAAATCCAACAGCACAGCTGACTGAGGTCCCCAGAGACCCCCAACCCGTCCTTGGCCTCATGTGCTGGGACCCAAATGTGCTTGCTCTCTCCACTCTGATCATTCTCTTAGTTTGAGCAACATCGACTAAATAATAAAATGAACAAAGGAGCATCACCTGCTCATTGTCTGATCTCTTGCATATCTGTTCATCCCTCACTGAGCATGAGTGCAGCACCATGGCCAGAGCTTGCTGGGCTCTGATAGGTACAAAATAACTGAGCCACTGTAGGAAGTAGGGGTTCCTCAGATCATATGACTTGCCCTCGACAACAAGACGTGGAAGTGGCAAGTCAGGAACTTGCACCCGGGCAGTCCTGCTCCACAGGTCTTGCTTCTACCCACCAATAACACCACTTATTTCCTGTTGTTGGAGCATGATCTGAGCATACAAAACAGTTCATGGATGTTCAGCTGATGTTTTGGACCATGGCTCCATGATGTCATGGCTCCATGACTTATAGCAGCACTTCTGGCAATAGTGTCCTTCCAGGTGGCCTTCAGATGGCCCTGGATGGCCAATCAGGGCTGGCTTCTTGCAACAGCATGACACTGTTGTTCTGGACTATCAGTACCCCTCTTCTGCTCTTTAACAGAATGGCCAAGGTAGGAAGGAGATGGCTCCCACTGCCTTGGGGCGGGTATCCCTTTGGGAGGCAATGCTTGTACCCTTTTCACACTTGTAGCTAGGGCAGATGTTGGGACCAATGCATAGGAACCTCATCCCCGGGGAGCTCTCCCAGAATGTTCAAAGACCTAATGAGGTGCTTTGAGTTTCCAAGAAAGTACTCCAGGCACCAGCAATTTATTTGCTCTAAATTATAGGCACATTGCTTTTTAAGTTTCCTCATGATCCTGCATATATCTCTTATGAACGATGAGCTCTGCAGCCCATCACTGAAGAGCTAGCTTCCATGGGGTCACTCTCACTGTAACGAGAGACCATAAATGATAAAAGGAAGAACAACAATATAACTCACCTGCATTTCAGAAAAATATGAATTCAATGGAATGCACTGATTTATTCAAGGGAACAAAATACCAGGCCATAAAAAAGAACCACTGATCTACTGGATACCTGTAAAGTCTTGGTATTAGGTCACAAGTGTCAATCCCAAGACTAATCTTCTGTATTGTATCACAGGGGAAATTTATCTCTTTGCATGGAAATACATGCTACATGTCAGGAAGGTTCAATCAGTCACTCTGAAATTTATGAGCATGAAGAAATGCACCCCAGTAAACTTATGATTGGTTTTACATTTTTAAATTTTTAATTTCAAATCAGAGTGGGCACACTGCTGCGAATGGTCCATGCTAAAATTTAATTTGTGTCTTTCGTCATCCTAATTACCTCAGGGTTGGCTTTGGAATTGCAGTCTGATAGCAAATAGAATTCTTTGAACAGCATGAAGGAAGAAAAAAAAACCCTAAGTAAAGTCAACGAGATGATGATAATAAATCAGTCCACAAAATATGGGGTTTTATTAATTTCAGTGGTTTCCTTAGGAAGTCCTGGATTACTTCATGAATAATTAATAGTTTGCTGAATGCATAACGTATGTGTGCACAGTAACGAAGCAGGCTGCCCATTTCAATAAGCCATGGAGAGCAGATCGCCCCTCTGCCCTGGAATAGCAGAGGCCCTGGAGAGCTCTGCCTGGGGGTCCTGGAAGCCCAGTTGTCCTTTCCTGTCTTAGAAGTGTCCTTTATGAATTGTGCTCAGCATTACAAAACATTAGGACGAAATATATTTACACAATCTTTCTGTTCCCGCAGAGTTACGAGTGAGTGGTATGAGGGGAATCTTTTCCTCCAACAAAGTAGGTGGCCTTGCTTTTTGTCCTATTTCTGGGCAGGAAGATGACAGATGCCTGGCACATGGTCATCTACTCCCAAGGGATCCTTGCTCTGGGGCTTCTGTCCTATTTCTAAGGCAGGAATGTGATCATAGGCCTGGACTGCTTTCTATTCTTCAGAGAGGAAACCCAAATGCCTTTGTAAGTGCTGAGGACTAAGCAGCACTGGCCACATTCCTATAGCGAAGTCTTGACCTTCAGAGTGACCATATTAAGCATTTTGGTCCTTAAGTGGTAAGCAAGGTTGTAGTTGTGGGGCTCTAATAGGGCAGCCAGGAACTGTTGTCCACTTGCCAGTGAGAGAGAGACCTCACCAGCCCAGATCAGCTGGCCCCAACCTCAGATTTACAGCTTCCCAAAACTGGTTTGTGCTGTCTAAGTGATCTGCTACGGCAGCTGCAGATGACCAGCACAGGAGCACATGCAGCTGTCTTCAGGATCCAGCTTCTGCATCGTGCTGGACCTGCCTCTGCGTGTCTCCGACAAGCTTCCTCTCACCTGCACTCAACACTCAGGACTTCTTTCCTCTCTTGGGCGTGGCCTTTCGGCAAACACTTTGTTCTCTTCACAGTCTTCAAAACACAGCTTTGATGCCACCTTCTTGGCTGCCTGCTCAAGCTGCAAGCATCAGTGTGCATCCTGGCTCCGGTCTCTGCTCCACTGTGATGCCTTCTCTCTCTGATGTAACTGTGGCCTTTGTGTACCTGGAGAACAGGGCTATTGATACATTTCTTTCTGAAATGCTCCTCCTGGCTTATCCCCCAGTGGGTCAACAGCAAGGCTAAAGTGAAGTCTGGGTGAACAGCAGGGGCTGGTGATTCTGAGAACAGAACAGCCTCTTGCTTTATGGCTCCACGAAGGCATTATGGCCCTGCGAACATAGAGACTGAACATTTTAAGGAGAAAAGTGGGTGGAGTGGCTCACTGTCCACACCCAGCTCCATCTCAACCTTTGGGTGGACTCTGTTCCAGCCAATCCCTCTTCCAAGAGATCAAACATGGGAGGTGAGAGACAAAGGTGTGAAAAGCCCAGGTGGCTGGTGTGTGGGCTCCAGGCATGATCAGTCATACTGAGAAGGTAGGGGCATGCAATGGTCCCAGAGCCAGGGACAGAGGCAGGCAGGACTGCAGGAACAGCCATCCAGGAAATAGGTGGTCCAAGGGGGTTGGGTGTGGCCGCAGAATTCAGGATCAAAGCCTCTGGACCCAGGGAGTGGGCTGGAGTGAAGGACTGAGGAGAAATGTCTTGGCAATCACTGGCTGTGGCTCCAGTCCATGTAGCACTGCATCTCTGCTTTCTGCGTTAAAGGGGTGATGTTAATTTATTACAAAGTGCATGCTCACACTCACCATGTGCCATATTGTAGATGCTTAGGGACACCTGCAAATGAATCCAAGAAGGGCTTTGCTGGTTTGGTCATATTATCTAGCAGAAGTACACAGGCAATTTACAAAGGCAATACTTTTAAAGTCTATAGAATAGAAAGTGCTAAGAGCAATGGGAAAAGACAGATATAGAGCAGAATATGAGGAGGATCCACCCCAGGTCCTTGTGGGAGGAAGGAGTAAAGTGATTACCTGGGTTCAAAGACTCCTCAGAGTTCTTCAGGTTTGTGTTCCATCCCGTGAATCTGCATCCCTGGTCTCCTCCTTCTCCTCCTGGCTGCCTCTGTGCTTTGTGTCTCTTGTGCCCATGGCAAAGCCCCTTGGTCAGAGCAGATGAATAGGTGGGCTTCGCTTGCTGGCTGCAGATTCAGGCTGGTTGGTATCCTCAAATGGGTTATGAAGTCTAGACTCAGTCTTGAATTTTGAGCATTCCCAGGCTCTGTCCTTATCAGTTCTCCGACTGTCATGCCCCTTTGCAGCTAGATGATAAAATGCAGCCCAGCCAGTATTGGGCACTATGACTCACTCGTTTATTCTTCAGTTCCTTCTACAAACATTTATCATCTCTTCTGGGATCATAGACTAGCTATAGGTCCTTGTCTGCATTTCTTTTGTCCTTGAACAAGAACAAAGAAGGGGCTTTGCCAACTGGTCCAATGAGAGTGAATGACATAGAGATAAATCCTTGCAATTCCACTCAGAGGGCAAACCAATAACCTAATTATGAACTAAAGATCAGAGATGCCCTTTGAGAAGGAAGGTCTAGATAAACGTGAGTGACAACACTTGTGATTCATGGGGCCTCCAAGCCTGTCTTTCAAGGTGCAGGGCCTCATCTTTGTTCAGTCAACTGCTGGCAGTGTGCACTGCAGGAAGGTAGGAGAGGCAGGGACTAGGGGAGGTTGGCTTCCACCTTGCATGTGGGAAGGTGGGACTGCTGCTCGGGGACTGTGGCTCAGCAGAGGCTATGGCCACAAGTGACAGGGTCATGCTTGAAGCTGGACAGGTCCTCCAGGGTAGACGCCAGCAAGTACTGAAGGGCAGTCGGAGCATGTGGCTTCCCGTAGATTCAGGGTTGCCTGTGATAGTTTTTTTGTTTTCTTTTTTTTAACCATTTTGTATTTTGTTAAAAACCACAAAATTTAATAACAAATAGAAGGATAACAAGTTAATATTCTCTCTACCATTGTCTTCAAAGTAGTTATTCAGAAGAGAAGACAGCCAAAAAGATCCTCTCTTACAAAGAAGAAACACACAGATAATTTCACCAAATTTTCTTTTCAGTGAACTAAGACAAACTAATCTTATAAATGAAACAAATCAGCACATCTATGAAAATGCTTGTAGGAATGGAGGAGGTGATGTGGGAGCCCGTTTAGGACCTCATGGTAGCTTCCCAGGACAAGGTGCTATTCCATAGTTTATTCCTAGTGATAAGTATGAAATGCAGTGTCACCTCCTTTTATTTCTTTTATAAACAGCCTTTCTGTGGTGAAATGGTATATACAGCACACATGTGTTCATGTTTCTATTGGACACATGGATGTATGTGAAGACTGGGTCATATGAGAAGTCCAGGGGATCAGTGGGACATAAACTGAATGCTGCTGTCCTCTCTGCCCCGCTCACCACAGCAGAGCAAAGCCGTCAACCCTTGTGTGTGTGTTCAGCATGTGCCATGTGTGTGCAGGTTGTGTCATTAGTGTTCATGCTAATAAAAGTGCAGATATCTGCAGGTCACTATGCAGCAGACCTGGATGTGCTATAAGGACTCATGCATGCTGTACAAGTGTGCTGTGGCATTCCACCTGGCAGAGTGGCCACCTTAGGGACATAGCTACCTTGCCAATCTGTGTGTGTCTTGGAGAGATAAGGCCAGAAGACAGGTGGACAGGTCCCCCGTGCCAGTGCCACAGCAGTTGGCATTTGTCACCATGGGATTCTTTGTACCTATAGCCAGAAGTGAGTCTTCCCACAATTGGAGGAGCTAGAAGATGGGGAAAGGAGAAGTTGGGAGGCTGGGTGGCTCGTCTAAGTCACACTTGGGTTGACACAGCCATGGGGCCCTGGGACAGCACTGTCCCATACCTTCGGTAGTTGGCATCATCCTCTTTCTGGACAGAAGCTACCTAGTGTAAGAGCAGCAGCTCTGAGATGAGAAGTGGGTGATCTTCACAGAGACAGAGGGAACAGCTGAGCCCAGCATATGCTGGTCAGGTAGAATCTAAGGGAAAATTCTGGAATGTTCTACTGCTATGAATACCCTCATCCCCTGGCCCTGAAAAGGCTCAAGATGCCTGAGTTAGCAGAGTGAAGGACCCTAAAGGTATTTCCCTTCTGACACTGTGTGTGTCCCTTGTACAACATGGGGAGAAGCAAACCAGAGCAGGAGGAATGACTGACAGTTGCTTTCCTATCGACTTTGAAATTGTTCATGGCCAAAGGGTGCAAACCAAAGACATAAAGCTATCTTGAAACATGGGCAGATGGATAGAAGCCTGGCGAGTCACACTCTTGGTTTTCTTCTTTCAACTGCTCACCTCATCTAGTTCAGTGATGGGCAGGCTCAAATGCAGCAGCGGCTTCTGGTAAGGCAAAAGTGGTCAAGTCTATGTGGGCTGCCTTCAGGGTTGCCTCTGACCTGCTATGGCACTGCTGGCATAATTATCCACTCAGCCTTGGTGACAAGGTATGATAGGCCAGGTTTTGACCAATGGGGTCTCTCCCAGAAGGTACTGGGAATTATTATGGTGACATAATCTTTTCACTATGAAGCACTTGGGGGAGATGTGTAGGGAAGCCAGGAGGATTTAATTTAATAATGATCCACATCATGCCAGCGATCAGACCCACTGGATCATTCTCCAGGGTGCTCACATGAATTGACATTGAAGCTCCCAGCAGATAGAATCTCACTATATCCTGAGGTTCCATAGTGTTCCTCACCACATATTTTGGCCCTGGATTTTTTGTAGGGCTTGATGTCTTCATGTAGCTCTCATCATGCATGTTTTGTTGATCTTTTCTCTCTGTCTAACCTGTGAACCCCATGACAGAGGAGTTCCATGGATTACTCACCCATAGGACCTGAGACAAGGGCACTCTATGCTCCATCACTGTAAATTGAGTGCATAACATTCCAGGTCAGTTACACTGTTCCAGAACCTTCCAAGGTTGCCATTTTGCCCTGGTCATGGAGGATTCTGCTGTCTAAACTGCCCTGCTCAATCTGCATGGCCACACCTGGAGGTGCGTGGATGCTGCTGGGTGGAACATAATCCCAGGCTGCTAGAATCTGAGAGTTTTCCTGTTACTCTTCTTATTTAAAAAAAAAAAAATCCATGTTATTTATCCTTACTTGGTAAGGAGGCACAGAGTGAACACTGAGTATCTTAAATGCAAGCTGAGGTAAGATCTCACCTCCTCCTGCCTGTTGGATGTAACACTTAACACCTCTGGAGGACAGGACCTCATATTCTATCCAAGGACTGAGCTGACATCCTGAAGGACAAAAGGCCAATGGGTGCCATTTGTCAGCATTTCTTAACTGTGATACAACTGACAAATGGGGCTGCCTAAATCTTTGTTAAGGGGAAAGTCCTGTGCATAGTAGTGTGTTTAACACTGCCTGCTAGTACAAGTCTGTGGCAAGCAACCCCCTCCAAATGATTGTTGTTCAGAAGCATCTCCAGATATTGGTAAATGTTTTATGGGGCAAAGTCATCTTGCATTGCAGACCAGTGCTTTGGTTTCATCTGACAATGAGGCAAAGCCTGGGGAATGCACTGCTCCTCCAGGCACCCCACTTTCGGTGGCTGCGACTGATACTTCTGAATCCACCAAATCCAAGACACATAGGCTCTGGCCCAATCTGGTTTTTTTTCCCTGAATAGAAACAATGAGATGTGCAGGACCAACATCTCCACATCAGCCTCTACAAAGGAAAGGCACTGCTTTGAGGACGGCTACATCTTTACACGAAGACTGCAGGAGGAAGAGGACCACTTGGGAGACAATGCAGTTAACATAGTCTTCCTGGAGATCTTCTGCACTGCTCTAGCTGCAGCAGATTGTCACAGATTCACAGCTGGATAGTTTGGGAAGCAGCATTGGGATCTTGTGGACTGAAACCATTGGCAATGTCTGGTTTATTGCTTTGCTTGATTGTTGGATGGGGTGTGTGGGAGAGTAAGCACCAGGGATGAAAACAATAATCTGATTTGCAAATCCAGTCACTGCTCAGATGCATCCCAGAGGCATGGATGATGGCTTAACAAGGGAGCCAGTGTGTGTTGGCAACAGAGAAAATGCGAGGGAGCAAATTGGTAACAGGATGGCCAGTGGTTCCTTAATATATGTAGTGATGTTGATTGATATCTTTGCTCAGGGCCCAAGAGGCATGCTCCTGTCATCTCACGGAGGCTCCCATTCAGTAACCAGCTGC
This sequence comes from Ctenomys sociabilis, assembly GCA_004027165.1. Taxonomy (NCBI): domain Eukaryota; kingdom Metazoa; phylum Chordata; class Mammalia; order Rodentia; family Ctenomyidae; genus Ctenomys; species Ctenomys sociabilis. Next base: position 46,526 of record PVKA01010779.1, read on the forward strand.
ACTGCTGGCACCTCTTTCTGTGACTGCCTGGACACCTACTGGAAGTGGAAGGTGCAGGGAGCTCGGGCTTTACTGCCTTTAGTGACAAAGGCAAGAGTGACAGCTGAAGCACTGGGATTTCTCAGTGATTGTTGCTGTTGGAATCTGTGTACCAACCACAGTTCTCACCTACTTTCAGTATTAGCCATGGTATCTTCATATCAGACTCACCATGCCACTCCTTCTAGGAGCTGTTTCCTTTTTTTTTTTTTTTTTTTTTTTTGCAGAACAGGGGATTGAACTCAGGGCCCTGAATTTATCAAGGAAATGCTTAGTCTACTGAGCTATCTCCCAGACCTCCCTAGGAACTGTTTCCTCTTGAGTGGTTTATCCATTTCCTTGGGCTGCACCACACATGTGGAAGCCAAAAAGGACCAATGGGCACCCTTGCACAGTTCTCAAAGCCAGAAGTCCAGACTTCATCTGGAGATGCTTAATTTGGTTTGATAAGCTGGCACTGACTGAATGTTTGTGTCCTATGTAAAGTTATATGTTGAAGTCTTACCTCAAACTGATAGGACATGGGGCCTTCGGGATGAAGTCATGGTGACGCAGCCCTCACAAACAGTAGTGCTCTTTTAAATGACATCCCAAAGAACTAGTTTGTCCCTTTTACCTTGTGAGAAGGCAGCAAGAGGATGCTGTGCCTCAGCCAGCAAGCTGACCTCACCACACCCTAAATTTGCTGGCAGCTTGGTATTGGGATTTACAGCCTTCAGGACAAGGAGAAATGTGTCTTTTTGTTTGTTTGTTTGTGAATTGCTCAATGTATAGTGTTTTGTTATAGCTGCTCAAATGGATGAAGATATGTAAGAGACCCCCCTTCTAAATAAGAACTCATATGCAGGTTTTAGAGCTTAGCATGTGCCCATATCTTTTTGGAGCCAGCAGTCAGCCCAGTACAAGCAAGGATACAGAGTGAAAGTAGGGTTCTTCCCATCCCCCATGAGCAGGTGTCCAGGTCTTAGTCAGCCTCCTATGGGGACAGAGTGTGACTGTCTGTGGGATTCTGGGCCAGGACCACTGTGTCCCCTCAGGGAGCCTCTGTCTTTGCGGCTCACTGAGGAGTAGGGAAGCTGCACAGTGATCCCCTCACACTGAGCAGAAGCTCAGTGGCTGCTGGGACCCTGGAGGGAACTCTACTCTCTCTGATTCGGGGTCTTCTTGTTTTATTGGAGAGAGTTGAAAGAACACTGGGATTGTGAAGTTCTATTCTCCAAGCCCCTGGGGATGGCACAATGTGGGAATCTAGGCTCAGAGACCCTGGCACATCCTACAAAGGGCTGTGCCTTGTTTCTGGCCTTGCAGCTGGACTTCCCATGAGGAGTACTATGTTTAGCTTCCCAGCTGACAAATCTAAAAGTGTATCTCTGCCAGCTTGGGCTCCGGTGACTGCTCTCTTCCTACTAACATTGCTCATTTGACTGCTAAGAAAATGGAGCCACAGAGGGCTAAAAAAATCTGTGATCAGTCTCACGGTAGATACGTCTGCATGTTCAGGTGGAGTGTGCTAGCCCCACACTTCTACCTCCACACACAGGGCCCACGTGTGGCAGCAGGTCTATGCAGGGATGATTCCCTGCACATCTGTGTCTGAGAACATGTTCTGACACTTGCTCCGCTGCTTCTGAGTACTCTCTGCCCTCTTTCTTAGCAGACAGTATTTCATCGGAGAGTGCACAGTAAATAAGGAATCAAAATTAATTAATTGCAGCATGATTGGAGCTAATTCTGTAATTGATCACAGTCATGGATTTTCCATATTTCAAGTAAAGATAATGGAAGATGCTGCTGTGTAGCTCTGAATGGAAGCCAAGACAGGTAAATTCCTGCCCTAGTGACAGGTGCTTGCTGGAGCACCTGGTGGAGGGAGCAGGGAGCTGCCATTTGTAACTGTCATTGGGCACAGCCAGCTGAATTCCAGGGATAAATGTAATTCTATTTTGGGGAGTTGATAAATTCTGGGAAGAGGCTAATTCTGTACCTGCAGATCTGGGTTACCTCCTCGTTCTTACAGCAGCATTAGCTCCCATAGAAATATGACATTAAACACATAGATGCCTTAGCTCCCAAGCAAGACTCCAGGTCATTACAGGGCAATGAACTCCAAGGAAAACTTAGGCTTCCTCTTATCAGAAGCACCTGTTGGTACTTCTGGGATTGCTCTCACTTTTTCTCTCTTGCATTCTGCCACCCATTATCTTATGTCCCCAGATAAGCTTGTCTCAAAGAACTGTTCACAATGTGAAAAGAAATAAAATAGACCACTGCTGTGTCCAAGAGATTAGTCTTAAAGAATTGAGTAGACATTGGTAGCATTAAGGATTGGATGATGTTTATAAAATGTTTGGAAAAGATGGCTCTGTTAGGATCACACAGGTAGAGCAATTAAAAGAGTATGGCCAGGAAAAGGCAAGGATGCCCACTGTCACCACTCATGCTCAATATAGTTTGGGGATTAGCCAGAGCAAAGAATAAATAAATAAGAAGAATAATGGGATGGGAGAAGGTGAATTATCATTATTTGCAGATGGTATGATATTGTACATAGAAGACCCCAAAAACTCCACTAAGAGACTTGTAGATTTAATAACTAAATTCAGTAGCATAGCAGAATACAAAGTCAACACTCAAAAATCAAAAGCATTTATACACACAAACAAGAAACACCAAGAGATTCATTATGGAAACCATGTCTTTCGCAATAACACCCCCAAAAAGGAAACTCTTAGGAATCAGTCTCACAAAGAAAGTAAAAGATTTGTACAGTGAAACTTATAGTACACTGAAAAGAGAGACTAAAGAAGATTTCAGAAAATGGAAAGGTATTCCTTGCACCTGGATAGGAAGAACCAACACTGTGAAAGTGGCTGTACTCCCAAAATTGTTATAGATTCAATGCAATCCCAATTAAAATACCATTTGTATATCTCACAGATCTAGAGAAAAAATGCCTAAAATTAATCAGGAACAAGAGTCTTAAAATATTAAAAACCCATGCTGGGTAACAAAGATAAGTCAGGACACACCACAATTCCTGATTTGAAATTATACTACAGAGCTACTGTGATAAAATCAGCATGGTACTGGAAAAAACAAACACATAAAAAACCAGGATTAATGGAACAGATTATAAAATGCAGAAACAACTACAAGCACATTCAGTCACCTTATCTTTGGCAATGGGGTCAAACATGTTCACTAGAAGAAAGATAGCCTCTTTCATAATTGGTGATGAAAAATACTGGCTTTCCACATGCTTAAAATAGAACCATGCTTATCCACATCCATAAAACTACAGTCAAAGGGATCAAATAGTTAAATATTAAAACAGAAACACTAAATTTTCTGGAAGAGAAAGTAGGTAGAAATCCTAAGGACATAGGGGTAGGTAGAGAGTTCATGAACAAAAATCAAACTGCATGAGAAATACTTCAAAGAATCAACAATTGAGATCTCATTTATTTGAAAAGTTTCTGCACATCAAAGGAAATCACCAACAGAGTAAAAAGAAAACCCACAAATTAGGAAAAAATTGTATCAGACTGTCTTTCAGACAAAGGACTACGATCTAGAACACATAAAGAATTAAAATAAAAGTCAGACCCCAAAAATTCAACTACCCAATCCAAAAATGGTCATCTGAGGTGAATAAACACTTCACAAATGAAGCAATACAAATGGCAAACAAATATATGAAAAAATGTCCAGCATCCATCGTCCTTCAAGGGTGCAAGTTAAAACAACACCAAGATACTATCTCATACCAGAAAGAATGGCTGTTGTTAAAAAAGTCAACCAATAACAAATGCGGAAGAGGCTGTGGGAAAAAGAAATTATTTTGCACTGTTAGTGGGAGTACAGGCTGATACAACCATTATGGAAATCAATGTGAAGATCCTCAAAAGCTAGGATTGGTGGTGTCATTCAAGCCAGCTATTTCCTTCCTATGCATTTTTCCCAAAGAACAGAATCATCATATCATAGAGATATATGTGCAGCTATGTTTATGGCAGTTGAATTTATCATAGCTAAATCTTGGAAATAACATAAATGTCCATCAACTGAGGAATGGATAAAAAGGATATGATATTTTTACACAATGGAGTATTATTCAGCTATTAAAAAAAGATAAAAGCTTAGATAAATGGATGCAACTAAATACTATATTTGTAAGCGAATTAAACCAGATCCACAGCTGTAATCATTGAATAATCTCACTAGAGTGAGAACCTTAAAGAGTAATTAAAATCTGAAAGGTATAATAGATCTCAGGGTGTGAAAAGGAAATAATTTATTCACTGGGTACAAAAAACTGTTATGAAGTAAAGGATAAACAAAAGGAGGGAAAAAGGATATAGTTAGGCATACATGCAAAAAGAATAGTTTGGGTACTTGTACTGTCAATTTCTGTTGGTCTTTTGAAAGGAGAAGTTAATGCTTAAATATTTTTTTCTTTTGAATTTCTTACAACATTTTTTGTTTTTGTTTTTTGTCTTTGTTTTTTTCTTTAATCCAGTTTTGTACATTTATATTTGGTAACCTGAACAACTAATTTGAAGATATCATGCAAAACAACCATTGTTGAATTCCTATTACTTTGCTTAGTGAAATTTTGTAGCATTTCTAATGCAGTTTTTTTCTATCATTATTTTGTATTCTTTAAAATTGAAAACGGAAAAGAAAAGTCATGCAGTGATGCTCAGCAAAGGATGGGAAAGGCCCTATGATGGAGCTGTCCATGGTGCTACTGGTGTGTGTGAGATGGTGGTTTACAGGGTTTGTGTGAGGACCCACTGAGTATAGACAGAAAGAAGTTCATGGGGTGGAGCGGTTCATAGCAAGGAGAGGTGCAGGGTGGGCACCCCGTTTAGGTGGATGGTGCCTTGCTGCTGGCCGCTGTGCGTCTTGGTGGATACTGACACTGTAGGCAAGAACTGTGGAAGGCAGAGGTTCTCAGCTAGGACAAGGCAGGAGGCTAAGCTGTGCTCTGTTGTCATAAGATTTCCTCTATAGCATGGGGACACAGTCCCTGGTAGAGATTCCCAAAGACAAAAGAAGTCATCAGTCTTGTTAACCAAACTGTGGCAGGTTGGGGTTTGTGATAATTGAAAATAATGATAAAATTTAATTAGACACACACTATATAATCAGTCTGAAAATTTGGAAGGACACTTCCAACTAGACAAATGTGATAATTACTATTGACTGAAATGTATATGTTAGAGCATCATAAATGTAATTTAAAAAAATAGATCAGGAGTTTGGCAGAGTGGAGCTGGGAGGAGAGTCTGAGTCCCAAAGCTGGTATTTTCATACAACGAAGTGTAACTCAGCTATAAAGAAAGATATACTTTAAGGCTTTGTAGGTAACTGGATACAACTAGAGGCTGTACTCATAAGTAAAATAAATCAGACCCACATGTGTAAATATTGTACTGAAAGAATAAATAAAGTCTGAAAGGTATAAATTTATATAGTTAAATGGAACAAAACTAAACATAAGAAAGAGACAATGAAGATGAAAGAAAGTCAAAAAGATAGGAAGAAAAGGAAGATGGAAAATCATGCAAGTGTAAATAAAGGATGGGTGGGATAATTGTACTACTAATTTCCATCAAGTTTTGAAAACAGCAGTTAATATTCAAAATTTTCATTTTGCTTAAAAATATATGCCAATATCTGCAATCTAAGAAACCACATCAAAGATGTAGTAATACAAAAGATGTATGTAATACAAGAGCATAGTCGCATACATATCGTCTTGTTCTTCTAAATGTGTACCATTTCCAATATCTTATCGGTTATGTTTGTACTCTAGAATAATTAAACAATAAACAATAATAAGGACAAGAAAAAACTCAGGTTTATTGAAAGCAAGCATTAATGTTCAATTATTTGTCCAAACTTTCATACCTATATCTGTTAATCTGGGCAATAGATTTGACGATAGAAATATGTACTATAACAAATATTGTTAATTTGCTATTCTTGTTTTGAAAATCTGTGCCATATGTATTGTTCTATATACTGTTTCTTCATTTTTGTTCTTTGCTTTTGCTTTTTTTCTTTTTACTCTGTTTTCTATTTTAAATAAGGGTCTCCAGGGTGTTCAGGGTCTCACTACTAGATCGGATTCATAGTGATCCGCCTGTTTACAGCCTCCCAAGGGCTGGGATTACAGGTGTGTGCCACCACACCCAATCTCAAGTGCCACCTCAGTGTGCCCCGGGGGCGGGGCTGGCACAGCAGGCCCTGGGATCGAATCCCTGGGCCCTGCACCTGCTTGCAGGTGCTTTAATGTTTTTACTCTTCAAAATAAAATAAAAATAATAAATAGATCAAATTGTATCCATTGCCTTTTTTCTCAGGGCTGGGAGACATATGTAACACAATCTTTGCTGTTAAGCATGCAATTTGAAAGGAGTCTGATGAAAGAAACAGTTGTTTAACCACAAGCACAGCCATAATATAGAATATTTTCTTCCCCTTAAGAGTTTCTCCTCTTTCCACTTGGTAGTCAACCTTCCTCCTTAGCCTCTGAAACCTGGCAAGTTGGACTGCTGTTACTGTAGGTGTGGCTTTTTTTTTTTTTTTTTAGAATATTACATAAGGAGACTCATAAGGTATTTTGTGTCCAGCTTTTTAAATTTAACCTAACATTTTGAAAATCGATATATATTGTAGCATGGAACAGTACTGTTACTGAGTAGTATCTCATTGTATGGATGCATACAATATATTTATCCATTTGATTTTGATTTTGAATAAGGCTGGTAAGAATATGCATGCACAAATAAGTGTGCATGTGTACCTATGTTTTATTTATGGTTTTCATTCCAGGAATCACACTTAAGACTTAATGTTTGCCAAGCTTATTTCTGTAGGATAATTACCTAGAAGAGGAATTGCTAATGTCCAAGCCACGTATATATTTTACCTGTTCATGTATTACTAAGTGGTTTCCCACCAGGGCATTGCCATTCCCCAAAATGCCAGTAGTTATGGAAGTTTTCATTGTTTCCAATCTTCATATCACTAAATTTTGTCAGAGTTTTAAATTTTAGCCCTACTGTGGGCTAAATTTAAATTTTATTTATGTTTCCCTTGTGAGCTAAAATTGCAAACATCATATGATGTATGCATATCCTATTGTATGTATTCTTTGGTCTCAATTTAAATAGTTACGCTCAATTTAAATAGTAATTTAAAGAGTTGAGTTGTTTCCTAATTATTGAATTCAGAGAGAGAGAGAGAGAGAGAGAGAGAGAGAGAGAGAGTTGCTTCTTCATTTTCTTAATGTAGTCGTTTGAAGCCAACATTTTCCAATATTAATAACATTAGATCTATATCATTTTTTACTTTTCATTTTATATGCTCTATTTTAAAGATCCTTATTTTCACTTAGGATATAAAGATTTTTCTCTCTGTGTTTTTCTTTACAACTATATAATTATAGTTGTACAATGAAACCAATTATGTACTTTTCGTTATTTTTTTACATGAAGAACAAATTTTATTTTAAAAATAGATCTCAGTAACAACAAAATACCAGAAGTGGGTCATTATAATAGAAAAACAAAAGGTAAGAGGAATTTGCTTTATTTATTTTCTGAAAATACAGAATTACTACACTCATATATTGCCAAATTCTCACCTATTTTTATTTAGCTTATTCTTTTTATGGATTATTCAAGGATGTTTAAAAATCAGGGTGGCTTTTGCATGATATTTAGATTTCATCTGGATTGTTTTTAGTTCTTAGAGCTATGAATTAAGAAACAGGTTTATTTATTTATTAAATGATTATGTAAGTGTTATTGAAAAATTATGTTTTATTTATGAGCATTTTGTTTAAGTTTGGAATGTAAGTTTGATCTTTCAGTGGACTTCTTCTGCTCCCTTGTCTGTATTTATATGAAAAGAGCCTTGACTACTGTATTGCTGTATAGTAGCTTTATGGCAAGTGTCCTCATTACTTTCTTATGGATGAGAGAAAAGACCTGACATTCAAAGGAGGAGAGGTCTGTTTGGCACAGTGGAAGGATTGCCCCTGAAGTTTCCAACAAAGCTTCCCACTTCATGGAAGATAGAAATCACAGTGCAAAAGAAGGAGCCAGAACCACAGTCCATGTACTTCTAGGTCTTAACTGTTGTGCCCTGCCACCAGCACAGCCCATCTCCTAATGACACAATTAGCAAATCCAATAGAGTGGACTCATGGTTCCATCACCTTCCAAGGCCTGGTCTTTTAGCATATCAGTCCACGTACCAACCACCACAGTCAGTCTTTAAGTGAAGTAGAATCTGATCATGTTCTTTGTCAACATCATTTGGCTTTCTTAGGATATTTTCATTCCATATTAATTTTCTAATTATCTTGTCATTATACAAAATATTTGTTGGGTTTTAGTTGGAGTTACATTGAATCTAGTTGTAGACAATTGACTCTCCAATACTTTTAGCTATGATCATAGCTCTTTATTTCTCTCATCAAATATTTTATAATTTTCAACAAGCAGGTCTTGAATACTTTTTATTTTTTATTGTCTTTATTATATATAATGGTATTTTTAATTATTTTGATTCCCTTATAAATGTTTTATTTTATTCATTTCTATACCAAAGTTTTAATTTGATAGTATATAGACTTCAAATGAATTTTTCATATTGTGACTGTATCCTGTAGACTGAGAGTTGGTAGGACATTAAGCTTTTCTAAACATTAGATCATTTTATGTTATTTTGGTGAAGACATTTTTAAAAAATTCTAAATGAAAACATATGCTTTAAAATGCAGCTTCTCAGTGTTCCCATGGAAGGGAAATGGACTGAGGTCCCTCTGTGTACATAGGAGGCAGGGGAGGGATTACTGTTTTCACACAGCTCTATATCTAAAGGGTCAGTCCAGAGCACATTGTCTTGAAAGACAAGTCTTCCCTTGCATCATTTAGTCTGTGCCCAAGTTCCATGATTGGAAAGGGACAGGAGTAGACCAGCAAGACAGAAAGGATCTAACTCAGCCATTCCTTAATCTGATTTTCCAAGGTAGGGAGTCACAGATACTTCTCAAACCACTTTCTAAGGCATTGCATCCATGCCTGGCAGTATAGTGCTACACCATGCCTTGACCCCAATTTCTCTACTAGTCTAATAAATGTCCTTTAGAATTTTGCAAAGCTGTAGTTGACAAGAGCAGATGTGGCAGGGAGACATGGAGGAAGAAATGTTATCCACTTATATGGAGCCAAGGCAGTGTAATTTCACATAACAGATTGAGTAGTCTGATGTCAAGAGAGACAGAATTTAGAAAAATGAGTTAGAAAGCCAAAATGCATCATATTTTAAACAAGCACTGATCTGAAGAAAGAAAAGCTACTTGTGCCATTAGCTAAGTGCCTTAGACACTTTGACTGTGTGTAGTTTTTCGTACTAAGCTCAAATCCTGTAGTCTGAAAGAGATGTCCAAAGTGGGAATGTGGTGCAATATGGCAGGATGTGCAGAGAGCCTGTAAGACCTTCTGTGAACAGTCTTTTAGGTTTCATTTTAGCAAAGATGCAATATATATATATATATATATATATATATATATATATATATATATATATATATATATATATATATATATATTACACCATGCACAGGGCATTAGTAGTAATACATGATCAAAATTCCTATCTTTTAAAAAATGTGCGATATGTTTAAGAGTATTGTGGTCTCATGGTATTGGGAACATTCAACTACATCATAAGATCTGCTTTCTGGTTCTGTGTTTGCCAGCATATGCAAGACTTTGCGTGTGTCTCAGCATTGGATGGAATTCTTGGGGAAACTTAGAACAAGCCAGGAGACTATGGTGACCCTGCCACCGGCCATGTTATTCTAGCTTAGGAAGACCAGAAGACCCCATCTTTCCTTTTTAACACCTGTTTTGTACAGATTTTATTTTACTTCATTGAATTTTTTCTTAATTAACTTTCCTATGATGAAGCATGTCTACAATGACTAATTCAGCACTATATCCTAGTGACACTTTTTTTTTTTTTTTTTTTTTTTTTTTTTTCTGGAGAACTGGAACATAATGGTTCTACAGGTGCAAGCCAGCAATCTGCCTGGTCTGGCCACCTGTTCCTATGTGACAAGTCTCCACAAAACATAAAAACCACAGCAGTGTTTTTATGTTTCTTGTTTCTCTTTTTGGACTAGCCTCCATGGGTGGGTTTTCTGAGATCTAGCCTGAGGGAGTTGCAGGTAGATGGGGGCCAGACCTGGAGGCTCTAGAGATTTGTTTGAGATGGGATTATAGGCCTTGGTAGCCTCCATGTTGCCCCAGGATCTAGATGGAATGACACTTCTTTGAACTCAGTAGGGCAGATTCAATTCAGAATAATTATGATGGGTTTACAAACTATTGCATATTTTGTAACAAGGTTAAATCCTGATTTATGTGATCTCTTGGAACATCTGATGCAGTGTCCTATAAAACATGAGTTTGGGATAAAATGAATCACAGAGCAGCCAGATTCATGGTGAAAAGCTATGTAAGAGGGTAGATATCAGAGAAGAGGCTTATCTACAGCTGTGTCTACAAATGAGCTCTCTCAACCTGTTGCCACTTGGGCCCAGAGAAGAGGCTGTGACTTGAACTTCTGAGAATGATTAAGTTTTATTTTATGGAAAGATAAAATGATAGGTATATAAGAGATGGGATTTATTGGAACACTAAGTACAGAAGTGCTGAGGAAGTTTCTAGAAGCCAAAGTCATGCCCTTCTCCTGTCTGCTTGACCTGTGAACCCTTGTATTGGCTTTATTTTATGTACAAGAGAGTAAAACTTTTCATTTAAGGAAGTGATAATTTATATTTCTTTTAAAATTTCTATTAAGATATTATCTGAGTCTAGCTGGATGTTATCCACCAGAAGTTTGCACCTGAGTGAAGATCTGAACTAATCGGTCCCAATGTATTTCCTTTATTGACCATTCTTCTGCAGTACTGTGCACCTGCTAGTGGACAGCAGGACACAGTTGGTTGTACATGCATTAGTCACTTTCCATCACTGGGACAAATACCTGCCACCCACAACTCAAGGATGAGAGGTTTATTTTGCTAATGGTTTTCAGCAGGCTCAAACTGAGGTCACCTGACTCAAAGGCAGAAATGGCTGGGTGGATGGGCTGGGGAGATAGCTCAGTTGTCTAAGTGCCTGCCTGACAAGTGCAAGGACAGGAGTTTGATGCCCTGTATTGTGTACCATGTGGGGAGCATTGTGCCTGGCACCAAAACCAGGTGTGATGGCACACTCCTGGGGAGGCTAAGATAGGAGAATTATTACTAGTTTGAACTGTGTAGTAGTACTCTGTAAAAAACAAACAAATGAATAACAGATAGAGAGATAGATAAATAAATACATAAAAATAAAAGAAATGGCCTAGTGGAAAGGTATGGTGGGCAAAACCTCTCCAGGGCAGCAATGAGGCTGGAAGAAAAGGGAGGAACAGGGGACAAGAGCACACTCTTCCACGTTTCACCCAGTGACCACCTCCATTCAGGACCCTTCCGTTAGCAGCGAAAGCTCATCTTTCTGAATGTACAAGACTCTCTGGAGACACTTTAGGTCTAAACCATAGCGGTTGAGAAGGTGGAGCAGGGCAGGAGAGGTCTGGCGAAGAAGGTAGCTGGGAGCCTGGGCCTAGAAGGGTGAGCCCCACCAGAGAGGTACGTGTGGGTGAGGAAGTGCCCCAGAAAGATGACTGGGGACACATGGCACTGCGCAGTTAGTACACACTCCAGAGCAACCATCAGAGTTGCAAAGGAACACACAGTACAGAGCATAACCTTCATAGGTCCTGTGGTCTGTGTCACAGTGGTTCAGCCCTGTGGGCAGTGTGAGGAGGGCAATAGTCAACACATACATGAATGTCATTCTTGGTATCATTGAACTCTACTGGGGCCTAAGGGCCACCTCTTGTGAACTCTCTAGTCTAGAAAGATTCTTAGACCTGGGTGCCTACACATCTTGTGGGAGGCTGCTTAAAACAGATTATGGGTCCTACCTCACAGGTTTCTGACTCAGCAGGTCTGGAATGGGGTCCGAGCACTTGCATTGTTCAAAAGATCCCAAGCAAGGCAGGTGGAGGCTGTTGGCCTTGGCCCCACCGCAGGCCACTTGTATCTTCCTTCCTCTGTCACTTGGTGCTCAGGATTTCCCCCAAAGCTGGTACTCAGAAGTTTGAAGCTGTTCAGGTGCCCCAGGGGGCAGTGTTTCTAGTCAACAGCACTCGCCAAAACTAGTTCTCAGTTTGTCTTCCCACATCCTTGACACTGGAGCATGGAGAGGTCGTAATTCCATGGAGTAGATAAGCTATGCTTACCATTTTGCCAGCATGTGCCCCCAGGCATGGGAGAAAGAGGCTTGCTCAGGGGTGTTTGGTTTGCTTATTGCCTTCTTATCTCAACCCAGTACCTGCTGTATTCACTTTCCTCATCACTGACGACCACAACTGAAAGGACGAAAAGTTCATCTGGGTTCCCAGTTTTCAGAAGTTTCAGTCCCTAGTTGGCTCTTTGCCAGGCAGAAGTAGTTTGGTAGAAGGATCTGCCTAGAGGAAAGTTGCTCTTGTCATGGTATCCTGGAAACAGAAAGAGAGGGAGAGGATGGGGATGGGGAGGAGCCAGGGAGAGATGAGCTTCCGGGTCACACCCAGTGACCTGCTTCTGCTGACCATGCCCCTCATCCTAACAGCTCATTGACCTGTAGTGCCCATGTGATCCACTCACCTTCGAAAGCCCCACCTATGAGCACCTCAGAATTTTGGGGGTCATTCTTGTTCTAAACTTTCTCCAGACACAGTGCTGGAGAAAGCAGGTCTCTCTGGTAGAAGCAAGCCTGTCCTGCTGTCACTGAGTGAGGGAGAGGAGCTTACAGTGCTGAAAGAGTGTGACAACACAATGAAGTCATAGTGGTGGTGCCTCTGCTCTTCAGTGACCACCTGGGTAAGTCACTCCTCCTTGGAGGACAAGGGAACAGCTAGAGACTGAGAACTTCAGTCTTCCCATGAAGTTCTCTCCCTTCTATGAACTCGCCTAAGCAGAGGTTGACTTAAGTTGTTGGCCTTGGTCATTCCATGATGCTGTCTCCAGCTTCATGGAAACCAGCAGCAAGCAGGTCTGCCATGTACCCCAGACAGAGCTCTTGGAATTCTGTTTCAGTTGGGGCTGTCTGTTGTGAAAGATAAGGAAGGTTCTGGAAATATGGAGGGGTTCTGAGCTAAGGACTTGCTGCCCGGTGCTCCTGACACACAAGCTGCTACTGCCTCTATGCACATAAAGTGAGGGAAAATTGGGAACCATTATTGGAACCCCAAAGTTGCAAATGGAAGCTGAAACTTTTAAATTTTTCTGATGTGCCTGGAACTTTGCGCATCTTCTAACCAAGCCCACGGGCATGATGGCTAGCGGAAGTCACACTTTGGGATGGAGCCCCAGATGGGGCACTGGACTTTGTTCCATCTGCCATGACTGGAAGGCTCTAACCTACTCGGCAACCTTCTTGCTGTGAAATGAAACAGAGAGGGATGAGACTGCCCTCTCCAGAAACTGCCTCTGCTGAGAACCGCACCTCCCCGGCCCCTGAGAACCGCGAATCACGGAGCATCAGCAGCGGCGTACTGGTGACTCCTGAGAGTGTCTAATTGCTTAAAAAAAAGTAAAAAGCTGGACGGAACAGCTGTGTACTGACCTTGGGCGGGCCTTGCCGTGTGCCCGGGTGGGGTCCTGTGCTTGGGTGTGGCCACCAATGTGGGCTGCCCCCCCTTCACCTCTGCCCACTGCGTCCAGGCAGCAGTCTGCAGGGGAGCTCAAAACACGCTGGCGCCAAGGGAAGGGGGCGTGAGTTCACTTAGATCTGGCTTGATCTGTTTCAGGCACCCCCAAAAGCTTCCAGAGCCAACTTCATCTTAGAAGGGCAGAGAAAAATACTTTTTTCTTTTAAAGAAAACTATGCCACCATCTTAATTTCAGTGTGAATTTCAGAAGGATGTATTTCCCCATTCCTTTGACAACACATGTTACACAATACGTAATGTGTGTTATCAAAGGAATTGGGAAAACCATGCCAGCAATCTTGCGAAGAGCCAGGAGATGAAAAGAAAGTCTCCTATAACATGAGCAAAATGATCTGTCAGAAGGGCTTGTCAGCTGTTTTATGGGATCTTTTTTCATAAACAGGATATTGAGTTTTATAAATCAGTTAGGCTCTGCCTGCATTCTAGGCATATATTACAGTACGTCAATAAATGTCACTGGAGAAAGTGTTTTAATTGAACTTGGGAGCAAAGAAAATATAAAATTTGTGTGAGATATACTAGACAGCGGAGTCTGCCCGGGTGCCAGGTGATACTTGCGTATGTAACTGCTGGGAATCTACAGGCGCACGTGCAAATGTGGGTCATTTATCTAGTGGAGCAGTTGCCCACAGGACAACACCACCCACTTCCAAGTGGCGCTCCGTTGGCTGGGTGCAAGCCGTTGGGGAATGAATCCTAGCTCCCTTCCCCAGGCCAGCCTCTGGCCTGGACTCATGAGGCACTTTAGTGGGCTCTGTACAAAACGCAAAGCCGGCAGCCTTCTGCATAAAGCATCTTGGGCGCAGCTTTTGGGAGGAGGAGTGCGAGGTGTGGCCTTCACCTCTTTCCAGGCTTTCTTCTGCTCATGGGTCTGTTTGCCCATGTCTGTCACGATATCTGGATCCATTTACCACGTCCACATTTGCTGATTGTTCCCTGTTCTTCAATGTGTCTCAGGCTCTGACGTTTCCTACCCAATCTTATCCATTTCTTGGAGCGTCTTTTCTACCAAGTTGAAAGGCCTCTCCAAATGATTTCCTAAGACTTTTCCCCCTAATTGCCACTCTATAAACTGGGATATCTGTTTGAATTATCTTCTTACTTTGGTTATTTGTGAGAAATACCTTTCTCTGATGTTACAGAAACAATGAATTTCAGTGAAAATCACCAGGGATGCCTGAGAAACTGTAGGCAGAAGACAGGAAACATTTTCGTTTTCTCTGTCTCCTCCCTCTCTCCTCCCTCCCTTCCTCTCACTCCCTCCTTTGTTTCTGCCTTTCCTTCTCCCTCTTCCTCTCCTTCCCTTCCCCTCCCTTACCCCTATCCCTCTTCCTCCCCATACCCAACCAGAGCCTGCTATGTCTCATAAACTATTCCACCCTCTGGGGCACAGCTGTACACAAAAAAAGGAATCTCTTCCCGGAGCTTACCTTTGAAAGGGGTAAGAAACACAATGAAATGAATGTGATTTTAAAAATATGTGTGTAAAAAATATTAGTAATCCCCCTCAGAATATGCCCCTCACTATGTCTTTTTAAATTTATGTATTTATGGCCGGCTCAGCCCACCTTGGGGGTGGGGCTGTCACAGCACGTGGTGCAGGAATCCATCCAACCATAGTCTGTGTGCACTTGCGTAGGCTTGTCTAAACAGGTGCTTTGGACACTTGAGCTATCTCAGGGGTCCATGCCCCTCACTTTAAACACACACATCTCACTTCTGTGATCACTGTGAAGCAGTTCTGGTGTCCACCTCCTTGGCTGTCTTCGGTAGCCCCGTCCTGGCCACAGCAATGTCCTGAATAGACTCCAAACATTTCTGTTTCATTGCCATTTTTCTATTTGAGAAAGGGCTGGATGTAACCCAGTGCAAACACTAATTACTAAGGTGGCAAGGGACACAGCATTGTGTTCTTACCAGACTGCCTTTCCACTGGATGCCAGTTGCGAGGAGCAGTCACTATCTTCTTGATCATATTTTGTAAAGACACCTACAAAAGAGGACTCTAGAGCTGCTGCAGACAGTGGCAAGGGCAACGGAATAGATACGTTTAAAGTAAAGGGGTATATTTGGGGGAGGACTGATAGCTATACACATTTTAAGAGAATAAACATTTAAGCATTCAGTGTATTTTCCATCACTTCTTGTATGCACACTGCCCATGCATTATGATAAGCACACTTGTGCTCCTGTGTGGGTACATACCTTGAGGTACAGGGGACATCCAGGTCCCAGCAGTGATGTGTGTCATGGCTTTGAACAGGGCAGTCTTAGGGCACAAGAATAGGGTGGTGCAGTTCCACCCCAGCTGCTGGGACAGATCAGTGGATGCAAGCTGTGTTAGTGAAGGAGCCAGCTCTCCAAGTGGCAGGTGCTGCTGGAGGAGGAGCAGGGTGTTACCCCTGAGGAGGCCCAGTGTGGCAGGAGCAGCGTGAGCCCAGGAGTCAGGATGCAGCCACACTGGCTAGCTACATGGCTACATGCCACAGGCCTGCTGCCAAAAGGAGATCACAGCTTGTCCAAGGAGGCAGAAGCCCAGGAGGCAGGATGCTTGCACTCTGTAGTGTAAGGTGCCTGGGGGCCTTGGGACACACGAGCTGCATGGGCTCCTGACAAAAGAGGTAGAAGGCCAGGTGAGTGTCACTGAGGGAGGGACACAGTTGTTCCTTAGCCTTCCACTTGGGGAGGAGCACAGCATAGACTGAGGAGAAGGGCCCAGCAAAGACAGCAGCTGAGCTGGGAAGCAGATGGCGGGAACTAGCTTCACTGACCTGGGGAAGACACAATCAACTCAGG